>JARKIF010000171.1:0-66167 GCA_029378245.1 Roridomyces roridus
TTCTATTCTCTCGGCTACGACAGACACGCTCTACTCCCGCCACATCTGCTCGTGTGCTCAGAAGGATCCACCTATATGTGTACCCCGTCGACGGCACCCTCCGAACGAGCAACGGCGACCTCGACAACGGCTCGCACGACGCACAGAGGAGATGTCTCAGGCACTCTAGATCCGTATGTCTGTCCCTATGTATTCTCCCTTGTCCTGTCTTGGTCCCTATATTGGCCCATCGTCTTCTCTGCGCTGGCGTCTCCGTTGCTGGCAAAGAACGTATGGCAATTGGACAGCTATTTCGCCCGACGGCGTGATCATTGTCAGTACTGGCAGGAGTGGCAATCTCTTCTTTTCTGGATCGTCGTCGTTATATCGCCTGGGGTGACTCTATACCAAGGCTGGACTTTCGGTGTCAATTATGCCTTCTCCGTCTCCAATCACCTCCGGTACTCCACAAGACAAAACCCAACGAATGAGCTGGAGAGTTGCTTCAAAAGAGTAAAAAACTCCTATGTCGCGAGACTCAGTGATTCTACCCGAATCGAACGGGCTCGCATCTTTTGGCACCTGAACGAACCACTCCGGGCTATGCTCTTCGTTTCTGGATTCGTTGTCGTTATATCGCCTCCGCCGTAATACCAAAGGAAGAGGCTGGACTTTGGACTTTCTGTGTTGGAATTAAGTACACCTTCTCCGTCTCCAATCACCTTTGGGACTTTCACAGGGAATTGAGCTTTCTGCTGCTTGAGAATTACTTCAAAAGAGAGAGGAAAAGGTATCTTCCGGCAGGCATACCGATGCAGCCCGAATCGAACAGGCCCGCATCTTAGACTTTTGGCACCTGAACAAACCACTCACCTGCTCTGCTCTCATATATCCAAAACCTATTCTGTGTGGATCGTCGTCGTTATGTCGTCTCCGCCGCTATACCAAGGGAGAGGCTAGATATAATTATGTGCCTTCTCCGTCTCCAATCACCTCCGGTTCTCTCACAGGACAAAAGAAACGAATGAGCTCCAAAAGAGCGGGTCAGGAACCGATGCAGCCCGAATCGAACGGGCACGAATCGTTGGGCGCACCTTGCAGCCCAAACCACTAACTTCTCCTCTACTTGGGTATTCACATCCCAAATCAAGCCAACGCAACGGATACTTATACAAGCTTCGATTTCTCATGAGAGGTCCGCAATAAGCTATTCCGACTCTCTCTCACCGACAAGACAAGAATATGATATCCCACGCTAGAGCAGCTCGCCGTTACCCCAAATCTGCATCTGCGAGCACTTGGTGACTGGGAGAAAAAAAGCAATGTCTCAATTTGTACCGTATACAGCAGCTGCCCGGATCGAACGGACGTCGGCGAAGATTCAACTTGCCCCTGGTATTTCCTCTCTCACTCCTTGTGGGACCATGGCGTTTTTCATGGGTCTCGGAAAGGATGACAACGAGCCTTGTATACTATAGGTGAACAGACAAGGCAGCGACAGAAGGCTCTCGATTCATAAACCGGTCAACTCGCCGACAAGCAGTTCGCCGCCACCCTACAAGTTTGCGGCAGAAAGAAAACAAAAATGAGGGGACCGGCGACCAACAGCAGCGGCCCGGATCGAACGGACGTCGACGCCATCCTCAAGACACTGTTATTTTCCTCTGGCATATGGGAAGACGGGTGTGTTCCTGGGGTCTCGGACAGGGCTACCAACCGTAAAGAAGACAGAAGAGGTAGCTCCGCAACCGGTCAACTTCTGAGAGGGCATATCCATGTAACGACTGTTGTCAATAAAACACTTCAACGATGCGATGCCCGTTTTCTCAAAAACTGATCGAAAAATCCACTGGCAGTTCTCGACTGCGCGAAAAAGGGTGGGGGGCACTTCCACATCTCACTAACTCGGCCCGAATCGAACGGTCATCCGCTCCGGTGGCAGTCCGGATCGAACGGAAGTCGACGCTCTGCGTCGATCTCTAGTAGTGATGGGTCAGTTCGGTTCGGTTCGCGTTCGGGGCACTTTTTGTCGAGCCTGAACCTAGCGTTCGGTTCAGGAAAATCTCAAACGTCGAACCTGAACGCGCGTTCACGTTCAGTTCGGCGTTCGAACGTGTTCGAACCTGGAGCATCGACACGTGATGATTCATGTTAGATTCTGCACAAAAGTTGGAAGAAAGTACGCAGGGGAGTACGCACCATCTCCAGTTATATACCAAGTTGATCTTTGGGACGGTACGGCCCCGGCAGTACTGGTTTCGGGGGGTTGATGCGCCATCAGGAGTGATCAAGCGGCCGGGAGTTGCGATGTTTGCACGGAACGACGGCGGAACTATAGCTCTGGGTCAAGATTCCACCTCTCCTAGTACTAGTTCACTTTTGAAAGCGCTAAATCACCCACCAAGGAGGTTGAAATCCCGAAGAATTGGGGGTCGGGTTCAATTTCGCGTTCGCGTTCGAACGCATGTACTCCCACCCGAACACTGAACCGAACTTGACGTTCAGGTTCAGCAAAATGGCGAACGTGAACGCCGAACGCGCGTCCGGTTCAGTTCGGTTCAGGTTCGAACCGATTCCTTGAACCGGACCCATCCACCACTAATTTCTAGCCACTGTTACTTTCTCTCTGATGGGACAACGGGGTTTGATATGCTCCTCTGGCCATCTTGGACGATACAATCCCGCGCCAAACCGTGGACTCGGAGACTCTAGAGGGAGCAGGCAGCGGCAGTGCCGCAGCGCCGCATGCGGCATGGCTTTCAATTCATGAATCGGATCACGGCGGTCCTTGGAAGCCACGCAGCGCTGGCATGCTGTATACGGTCAAGCGTGGGTACGGGAGACTGCTCCGCCCCTCCATTCAGGATAAATTAACCGACGCGGTCCCTTTCGGAACATGCCCGGCTTGTACACCGCCAAAGTGCCGTCATGTTGGATCCAGGCCGGCGCGTCCAGGGTCAACACCAGCTTGATACGGATCCTGGACACAAGCCGATGACGGCTGGCTATCCAGCGAGTGTTCCGCCATAATTCTCAGCTGATAGCCAGCTGGCCATCCAAACAAAAGTGCCTGGCCGCTACAGGTGGTCCTACCTGAAGAACTCGAAGCCACCGATAAATAAATGTCATTCAGAGCTGCCCACAAATTAACGGGTCTGTGATAGGCTGCGTTGATGCACTTTTGGGGAATCTCGTGAACTGCAAGAGATTGAATGGCAAAGAGCTCGGCCTCTCGGTGAGCACTGAGGCCTGGCGAGGCCCGCAAGGCGCACGACTTGCCACTGGGGTGCAAAGTACCTTTGCCGAGGGACGGAGATGTCTGTCCATCACCATCACTCCACACTCCACATGGTTGATACTCGGCGTTGATTCGGCACTCCATGGTAACGGTAAGCGATATATAATGGTGTGATTTGGAACTGTCCCGCGCATCTTTCTTCCCTTCGCCCACATTCCTCCCCCCACATTCCTTGGTCCTCCCGCGAAGCCTTGACTGCAAGCTCTTCAAGAGTGCTTTTCTCCCTTTCAAGCCGCAATCCTCGAAGTCCCCCCTGCAAGGCTGCAAGTCTGAAGACAATCCAGGCTTCGAAGCATCCCCGGCTAGAGTTCTTCTCTGCAAGTCGTACTGTCCCTGTGCCTCAAGGCCCCAAATCAGTGGTTCCCGTTCAATGCCCCTCCCTCCGCAACTGCGACACCACTCCTTTTCTTCATGTTCTTCCCGTGTACCCGCGTCAACGCTCCGTCAACACTTCCACAACATCGCGTCCGTTTTCGTGTCCTTCGACGATGGCTTCTTTCTTACGGCGGCATTAACGTTATCATCTGCTAGGCCGCCTCCTCTAAAACTTACGGTTCGTTCGATGCGTTGTCTCCATGTATACTTCCTGTCATGTAACATATGTACGTATGTCGAATCGAATTGAATTTCTGTGCTATATTTTGAAGTGCGATGAATATGTCGAGAGGAGTGGCAACGAATGAACAAGGAATGAAATGGCAGCTGGTGGCCAGCTAGTCTGACCAGATGTACCAGCCCGAGCTGGACCCACACTGGGTCCATTGAAGATAAGAGCTGGGATCCAGCCAGCCACCAGCCGGATGCCGTTCGTCAGCAACATGTGGTACACATCTCACCCCCCAGCTGCTGGTCAGCTGGCCGCACTCTGGCGGTGTAGCGTACAATACATGGGCCCAAAATGTACTGCGCTACACCATACTTGCCCACCAGAAGGACAGAGAATATTCTGGAATGTTCTTGATGTTCTCAAGATGTTCTATCAAGTCCCGGCGGCCAACAAGTTATTCTTAGGAAAGACAGTGTGAATGTTTTCCAGATCATGAGAAAGTTTGGCCAGATTTGTGCATGCACGCTGGCAATCTTTGCTTCTTACATACCTCCACCATCCTGTCTGAGTTCCCTGCCTCTGGTGAGCTACATTCTTTTGCTTGTCCTTCTCAGATGCTTAAACTATCTGCAGACTCTTGTCATGATGTCTGACCATCACAAACTTGGGGCCTCCAATGTGAATATTCATGGTGTGAAATTTCTCACTGAAACTAGCAATTGCATCATGTTAATTTTCCACAAGCGTCAGGTGGGATAGGGGGTATCGGTGGAGAAGGGGGTGCAAATGGGGGCCATGGAGGTATTGGAGAGGGTGGGACTGTGAATGTGTATGTTCTCTTTTTGACAGTATAATCATGGAGTTGATGAAGCCTTGTGTATAGTGCTATCTTTCAGGGGCAAGGGTGAGTCACATCTCCTGTCATCACGTTGCCAGCTTATATTTATGTAGATTGGAAGAAGTTTTGTTCAACTGGTTGGGAAAACCGCCAAATACACAGGATAGACAGCATCAGTTGCAACAGGTTCGGCATGAAGATACTGGGAACTGGCTGCTTGAGCACAATCAGCTGATTGGTTGGGAAAAGACACCTGGCACCTTGTGGATTCAGGGAATATGTATATTGACCTGAGTTTATTTAACTTCATGTCTAATCAATTTCAGCTGGAACAGGTAAAAGTGTACTGAGGTACTTCACTATTTCACTGCACTACTGTATCTCTACTGACATGAACAGCTCAACAGTCATTCAACACCTGGTTGAGACTGGTAACACAGTCTCATATTTCTTCTTTGACTTCAGGAACAACAGACAGAGCCTGCATATGATGTTGAGCTCCATTGTCTGGCAGCTTTCTGGGAGGTCACACACTCCACATAATTTGCTTTCCCATCTTCATAACAGGCTGGGGGGTGGAACCATACAGCCACAGATTACCCATCTTCAAGAACTCCTTGAAAGCATCACTGGGGAACTGCCACAGACATACATTGTCCTAGATGGACTGGATGAATGCCACAAGAATGATTGGAGAGGTCTTGTTGGATTTGTGAACAAACTGTTCAGTGCTTCAATTGAAGGGCTGCATTTGCTGTTTACAAGTCAACCTCTCCAGGAGTTCCAAACAGGGTTCAAGGAACTGCCTTTGATACAGCTGCAAGCATCATTCTTGCATGAAGATATAAGATCCTTTGTGCACAGCAAAATTATGACAATGTCTGATGATATTGTACATGCCAATGCAGTTACTACGCAAATTGTAAAACAAAGCAGTGGAATGTCAGTCGGGTTTGATTTTTTGGCCTAAACTAATGATATAACTAGGTTCCGCATGGCTGCTTGCTTTGTTATTGAGCTGGGTCATTGTCACTGGGAGGATGAATGGGATGGAGTCCTTGCAGCTCTGCCAGCTGATCTGTTCAGCATCTACAACCATTTCCTAAACCGAGCAAAGGCAGAACCCAAGCTGCCATTGGTTTTCATTGAGGCGATACTACGGTGGCTGGTGTTTTCAGTAAAAGAGCTTTCCACAGAAGAGCTTGCAGATGCTATTGCTTTTCGCTTGGAGCAGCCTAACTTTGACTTCTCCAACCTGGATGCATCAATCCATTACCCTGGCAGGCGAAGGGGAAATTCTCAGATTTTCAAGCTGCTTGATGGCCTCATTGTAATAAACAATGGAAAAATTAGCTTGGCACACTCATCAGTACGAGACTATGCCCTTTCCAAAGAGTTTCATCAACAACATGGATGCACTTTGAATCTCAGCCAACACATCTCCCAGGGGTTCATTGCGCAGACTTGTGTCCGTTATCTTTGGATGTTTTCTGAGGACGACAAAGTGTTGACTAAGGAGAACCTTTGGGAATACCCACTTGCAGTATATGCGGCAGGAGGATGGTTTCGGCACTTTCAAAATTGCAATGATACAGACCAAGGGCACATACTCCAGGCAGTGATGCATCTGCTGGATGATGGGAGCATCCAGTACAAAACTCTGTGCTGGTTGCAGGGTGGGCCAGATGTGCCAGCTATCTGGATGTGTGCATCAATGGGTTTTCAAAAAGGGGTCCTGGCTTTGCTCAAGCACAGGAAGGTAGCAGTGAATGCTGCACAGAAAGATGGCCAGACACCGCTGCACTATGCCTCCCGGAATGGCTGCATTGATGTTGCAAAGTTGTTCATGGAATATGGGGCCTCAGTTGAGGCTGCAGAAAGCAATGGTCGGACACCCCTGCATTCTGCCTCCAGGTATGGCCACCATGGTGTTGCAAAGCTGCTCATTGAACATGGGGCCTCCGTTGAGGCTGTCAAGAATGATGGCTGGACACCGCTGCATTCTGCCTCCAGGTATGGCCACCATGATGTTGCAAAGCTGCTCATTGAACATGGGGCATCAGTTGAGGCTGCCAACAATGACGGTGGGACACCGCTGCACTATGCCTCCAGGTATAGCCACCTTGATGTTGCCAAGCTGCTCATTGAACATGGGGCATCAGTTGAGGCTGCCAAGAATGATGGCAGGACACCACTGCACTATGCCTCCGAGTGTAGCCACCTTGATGTTGTCAAGCTGCTCATCGAACATGGGGCATCAGTTGAGGCTGCTGAGAAGGATGGTGGGACACCACTGCACTATGCCTCCGAGTGTAGCCACCTTGATGTTGTCAAGCTGCTCATCGAACATGGGGCATCAGTTGAGGCTGCTGAGAAGGATGGCTGGAGACCACTGCACTATGCCTCCCAGTATGGGTACCTTGATCTTGTCAAGCTGCTCATAAAACATGGGGCATCAGTCAATGCTGCCGAGGAGGCTGGTTGGACACCGCTGCATTGTGCCTCCCAGAGCGGGCACCTTGCCCTTGCAGGCTGCTCATTCACCATAGGGCGTCAGTTCAGGCTGCTGAGAACAACGGCTGGACACCGCTGCACTATGCCTCCCGGAATGGGCACCTTGGTGTTGCCAAGCTGCTCATAGAACATGGAGCATCAGTTGAGGCTGCACAGAAGCCTGAGACTCAACAGGGAGGCCCTCTGGGAACACACAAAAACACCCTGTATGCCTAATATAATGTGTTCAAGTGGGGTGTACCCCAGGCCTGTAATGCATTAAATCTGGTGTAGCATTGAGGGCAAAATAAAGTGGCACTGCAATGGATATTGGCTCTCTTAGCCTGATAGCCTTCAAGCCTGCTCACTTAAGTTGGATTCCGGGCATCTCGAGACTCAGGTTTGTTTCGGGCTCCACCTCGGGGTTTGTACTGCCTTGGGCTGCGGCCGGCCGCAGCATGGAGTCATTGTGACTTGATATGACTAGTTACTGTAGTATATAAGAGCTCTGTTTGTCCATAGTAATCTAATTCTACCTTCTACTACAACCACCATCTGCTTGACCTCACAGTAGCGTGACTGAGACCTCTAGATCTGTTCTCCCTCAATAGTGGCTGATCTCAGCGAAGCTCTGCTCATTGTATCATCACACGACCAGCTTGCCCTGTAATGCCTCGCGCTTGCCGCACATGCTGGGTAACCGGGTTGGCAGTTGCAATGTAATTATGTAATACTCTGCGCTTGCGGGTTGCCTTACAAGTTACCGCGCCGAGAGCACCGTAAAGCCTTGTGCCGATACACAGCGTCACGCGCACTAGTGTATAGTAGATAGCTCGAGTAGGTAATGTCCTAGAAGTAGACCGCGAAGCGATACGACTCCACAACACACTAACCACACAACACACACAACACACACACAATTCCTTGACTAGCACGCTGACACCTAACGGTTGAGTTCGGGGTCGTCTGAAGTATACAGATAAGACTGATACTCCGCGGTTTGGTTCTCGGAAGCTTGTAGGCATAATTCTTGGGGAGTTCTCTGTTAACTCCCTTGTAAATCGATTCCACCACCTCCTGGCTGAGACGTGTTGATACGCGTTGATACGACTGCGTATTTCGCACGCGTGAAATCTGGCTAAATAGCTGTTTTAGGTGCGCACACCAATGCCTCTGTCAGGTGATATACATTAAGGGATAGGACTGAGCTCTGTGTTGCTATTCATGTATTAATGAGACAAGTACAAGTCGTCAGTACACTACACTTGGCTATTCGTTCAAGTGGTCGGTTGTAGTGACTCCAATAGGCGGTTCGCGGGGACTACTACTTGAGGAGATATACCAAGCCCAGGTGTATTCAGAAATGAGCTAGACTAGCTACAAAGCAAAGACGAAGGTTGTGCGGACACGCAGTACTATCAGGACAAGGTTCAAGGGGTACCTCGATACAAGTCTATGTATATGTACACAAACCGAGTGGCTCGCATAACCCCAAGTGGGGAAGAACTCAAACATGCACAAAACAATGATTTTGACCACAATCTTGGCTCCCAGGCCCGCCGAGGACAGACCCGTCATTTTACCTGGCTGTCGCTGGCTTTTGTGAAGTCGGATGACGGCCGGGTCACCCCGTCCAAGGTACTTATGTTGACGGCCGGGTCGAAGCCCTAGTCCTGCAACGGCAGTGGCCCGGAATCAAACGGATGTCAATGCTCTGCGTCAATCTCTAACCACTGTTAATTTCTCTCTCGCTCCCCAATGTGAATCGAGTCTGGGTTCAATATGCTGCCCTGGCCGTCTTGGACAATACAATCCCGCGCAAATCCCGTGCCAAACCGTGTAGAGAAAGTAGGCAGCGCCGCACGGCTTTCAATTCACAAATCGGATTGCGGCAATCCAAACTGCGCAGCGCTGGCATGCTGTATATGGTCAAGCACGCGGATATGGGTCACTGCTCCGCCCCTCCAGGTCACCCGGGACTGGCATCACTATTCAGCACCGCAGAAGCACAGACAATATTCTAGAATGTTCTATTTATGTCCCCTACTCTGTCAAGAGGAGGGTCCTGTCACTTCTGTGGGGCTGAATTTTCTGATGACCTGCAAAACACATCCCATCAATTGACACTTCTTTGGCATATTTACTGAGCAGTCAATTGTAAGCCACATCTCATGGTGATCTGCATCACCTCTAGGCATCGGCACCAGTAGCGTGCAACTCAACCCTGCACCTTTCTTGTTCGTTCATTGTGTTATGTCCCGTCCCAATCCCAACCGGATTCCGGTTCGATCCCAGAACTCCGGTACGCGACTCCGGTCCAAACGTTGTAGTGCATCACGTGCTCCCCGGATCTATCCGGGTAATGGGGTTTTCACACTAGGAAGGTATCTGAGTGTTTCCCATCCGGACATGGTATTCATCCGGACTATTCACTTGATCACTCCGTGTGGACTTAATCAGCTTATATCCACTTTGCCGTACAAGTCCATTTCCATCACTGATCTGTGGTAATGACATAGATCTCTACTTACTTCATATATAAGACTTTCCTTATCTGTATTAGACTTCAGTTGATAATTGACATTCTTGACTACTCGTCTTGGCTGGTTCCTTGTCTTCCCCTTCCTATCAACATAGCAAGACGACTTTGACACCCTAATCCTCTGTGGTGCTCTTAGATTGTTCCTCCGGTCAACTCTCCTCAACTTCCGTTACGCCCGGAGTTCCGGTACCTACCCCGGACTTTGCCTTTGGAATCAGATCTTCACACATTGCAGGAGCACTCACAGTCGGGTTTTTCTGGGGAAATCACCTCTATTCCAATGACTTCTGTGTCACCAAACTTTCAAAAGTCCTCTTGTCTTGTTCTGCATTCAACTTTGGTTCAACTCCGATTTGACTCTGATGGATGATCACAAGATGATTGCCATGCTGCCCCACATGCTTCTCCTGAGCCAAAAATCAGTAGGGGAATGGTGCTTGCGCCGCTATGGATATCAAGTCCCGGCGGCCAAGAAGTTATTCTTAGGAAAGACAATGTGAATGTTTTCCAGATCATGAGAAAGTTTGGCCAGATTTGTGCATGCACGCTGGCAACACCTGGCATCTTCTTTGCTTCTTACCTCCACCATCCTGCCTGAGTTCCGTGCCTCTGGTGAGCTACATTCTTTGGCTTGTCCCTCTCAGATGCTTAAACTATCTGCAGACCATTGTCATGATGTCTGACCATCACAAACTTGGGGCCTCCAATGTGAATATTCATGGTGTGAAATTTCTCACTGTAACTAGCAATTGCATCATGTTAATTTTCCACAAGCGTCAGGTGGGATAGGGGGTATCAGTGGAGAAGGGGGTGCAAATGGGGGCCATGGAGGTATTGGAGAGGGTGGGACTGTGAATGTGTATGTTTTATTTTTGACAGTATAATCATGGGGTTGATGAATCCTTGTGTATAGCACTGTCTTTCAGGGGCAAGGGTGGGTCACATCTCCTGTCATCATGTTGCCAGCTGATATTTATGTAGATTGGAAGATATCTTGTTCAACTGGTTGGGAAAACCGCCAAATACACAGGATAGACAGCATCAGTTGCAACAGGTTCGGCATGAAGATACTGGGAACTGGCTGCTTGAGCACAATCAGCTGATTGGTTGGGAAAAGACACCTGGCACCTTGTGGATTCAGGGAATATGTATATTGACCTGAGTTTATTTAACTTCATGTCTAATCAATTTCAGCTGGAACAGGTAAAAGTGTACTGAGGTACTTCACTATTTCACTGCACTACTGTATCTCTACTGACATGAACAGCTCAACAGTCATTCAACACCTGGTTGAGACTGGTAACACAGTCTCATATTTCTTCTTTGACTTCAGGAACAACAGACAGAGCCTGCATATGATGTTGAGCTCCATTGTCTGGCAGCTTTCTGGGAGGTCACACACTCCACATAATTTGCTTTCCCATCTTCATAACAGGCTGGGGGGTGGAACCATACAGCCACAGATTACCAATCTTCAAGAACTCCTTGAAAGCATCACTGGGGAACTGCCACAGACATACATTGTCCTAGATGGACTGGATGAATGCCACAAGAATGATTGGAGAGGTCTTGTTGGATTTGTGAACAAACTGTTCAGTGCTTCAATTGAAGGGCTGCATTTGCTGTTTACAAGTCAACCCCTCCAGGAGTTCCAAACAGGGTTCAAAGAACTGCCTTTGATACAGCTGCAAGCATCACTCTTGCATGAAGACATAAGATCCTTTGTACACAGCAAGATCATGACAATGTCTGATGATGTTGTACATGCCAATGCAGTTACTGCACAAATTGTAAAACAAAGCAGTGGAATGTCAGTTGAATTTGATGTTTTGGCCTAAATTAATGATATAACTAGGTTCCGTATGGCTGCTTGCTTTGTTATTGAGCTGGGTCATTGTCACTGGGAGGATGAATGGGATGGAGTCCTTGCAGCTCTGCCAGCTGATCTGTTCAGCATCTACAACCATTTCCTAAACCGAGCAAAGGCAGAACCCAAACTGCCATTGGTTTTCATTGAGGCAATACTACGGTGGCTGGTGCTCTCAGTAGGCGAGCTTTCTACAGAAGAGCTTGCAGATGCTATTGCTTTTCGCTTGGAGCAGCCTAACTTTGACTTCTCCAACCTGGATGCATCAATCCATTACCCTGGCAGGCGTCGGGGAAATTCTCGAATTTTCCAGCTGCTTGATGGACTCATCGTCCTAACCAATGGAACAATTAGTTTGGCACACTCCTCAGTACGAGACTATGTCCTTTCCAAAGAGTTTCATCAACAACATGGATCCACTTTGAAATAAATCTATATGAGAATTGTTGAACAATGCCGCGTCGCAACGTCACTACCGTTTAACAGGGAGGTTGAACATACCGGAGCGTGAGGGGAAGGGGCCAGATCTAACAATTTAACCGTTGTTCAGTGTGGTTAAACAGGTTCCATGGGCCGACTCTGTTGAACGGAAGGGTTGAACATCTCCGTTGAACAGCCCATTGTTTGGGCCAAAAAGGGACCACCGGCAAGACTCAAACCAGAGACGAAATCATATTAGTAAGACAACAAGATAACCACTAAGCCATACAACCGTTGTACTAGCCCAAGTGCGTCCATACATAGCCTGGCTCTGATCTTGTCTCCTCTGCTTCAACACAATTCTACCGCCAAAGATGTTTCCGTGTAACAGAGTCAGAATCCAGCTTTATTGAAAGAACTGAACAGACTCAATACCTGGGTCTGAGCCCCAGAACACCTTCCAACTGATCAACCTCTGACATCTGACTTGCAGGAAGATTTGATAAGGAAGAGTAGGTCTCAGACTCTGAAGATCCTCCAAATCGAAATTCAAATAGGCCCACTGGGCAGATACAAGATTCACAAGACGACATTATGGTCTACGACTGGGAGTCGATTAATGCAGAAATTCGGCGGAAGAATAAACCCCCGCGTAAAGTAAAAACTGACAAGTTTGTTCGCTCGGCATTAAAATTGGGAAGCCTGAACTTAGCAGGGCGAGAAGCGTCCAGATCTATGGATGACAGTCGGCATAAATTCCGAGATGTCAAGAGCACATTGATGAGCATAAATTGGCGGTCCTAGGGATTCAAGAGTCGCATATGGACCATGAGGCTGCGGAGAAATTTCAGGAAGTCTTCTATCGATGGTTTAAAATTATAAACTCTGGGGACCCCGAGAAGCCCAACGCCGTGGCAGGGGTCGCCTTCATACTCAACAAAGCCCTGGTTGATACTGAAAATGTGGTGAAATATGAGCTGATACCTGGCCGTGCACTTCTTATAGTTGTACCTATAAAGGGAGCAGACCCTAAGGTTATGTTGAATGTGTATGCACCCAATACCCAAAAAGAACGAACCATGTTGTGGATTCAACTATGGGAAATCTGGGCAAAGAATAAAGACATCCCACTACCCGATGACTCACTGGGTGACTGGAATTTTGTGGAAGAAGGGCGAGACCGTAACTCCGGAATTGATGACCCTGTACCTAACGCGTGGAAGCGACTTAAAGATCTCCTCCGCCTAGAGGATGGATGGAGATCCACTTTCCCAGATAAAAGAGACTATACCTGTATCCAGAAGCGGACTGATGCCCAAACTGGGGAACTTCATCTCTCGTATTCACGTCTTGACAGACTGTGTATTGCTAGCGGCACGGGACACCATTATAGAAATTGGGGTATCCACAGACATGCAGTCAAATCCGACCATCTACTAGTCACTGTCGAATATTGCCCCAGGCGCGAAAATCTACAAGGAAAAGGCCGATGGGCGCTTCCACTCTACCTGCTAACCTTAAATAAATTTATGGACAAAGTAAATGAACTAGGCCTCGAAGCGCAAGAGAAACTGGAGGACTTAGAAAAGGAAAATCGAGCATCTGACCTGAACATTCAGACAATCAGTCATGATCTCAAAAGTATGATAACAGAGCATGGACAACATTGCACATGTTTCGTTGAAGGTGACCTAGACCGTCAGATACACACATGGAAGGTGCAACTGCACTTGATTATTCACGATGAAACAATCCCACTGGAAGAGAGAAACATGTCCGCCTACTTACTGGACAGTAAGATCCAGAGTGCAGTTGATGAGCGTGCAGCTAAGAAGAGGGAGCTCCGTGAAGCTCGATTCCAAATTGAGGGTGAATCTCTCCAAATGAAGAACTGGACAAAGTCTTCACATGGCTACAAGCCGAAAGAATCAATATTCGAGTTTCGAAAGAACAATCAGGCAGAGCCACGTGCACAGTATGAGACAAGCTCCAAGTCAATGGCAGAACTGGCCCGAAACTACCATGAAACATTACAAGAAAAGGACAAACCAGATGCATATGATCAAGTCTTTGCAACAAATGTAACATTAAACTCGTGTGATGTGCACCTGTCAGAAGATGAGTTTAAAAAGATGGATACCGAGTTCACTGAGGACAGTGTCCGTGAAGCTCTGAGACTTTCCAATAATGGAAAGGCAGCTGGGATGGATGGCATCCCCTATGAATTCTACAAGATGTTAGACCTGAAATACCGTCGGAGCACCGACAATGGCAAAAAGGTTTTCAATGTGATTGGCTTCCTACAGAAGCTCTATAGTGATATAGAAACCTTTGTACTCAACGAAGGATCATCTTTCCACCTTGGATGGATGTGCCCAATATACAAAAAAGGCGACAAAGCATTTGTTTCAAACTACCGCCCCATAACCTGCCTGAATACAGACTACAAATTAATGACCAAAATCTACTCCTTACGGCTGATGACTGTGGCAAGTTCCCTTGTACATCCTGACCAAGCTGGCTTCATGAAGGGCCGAAGAATTGAGGACCAGGTGAAATTAGCCAAATTCCTTCTTGACTATGCGGATGCCACTGATGAGCAAGGGATTCTAGTCTCACTGGACCAAGAAAAAGCATATGACAAAATTGACCACAACTATCTTCGAACTGTTCTAATACACATGCGCCTGCCGGACCGCTTTACAAATACAGTCATGAACCTATACTCTGGAGCAAAAACTACAGTAATGATCAACGGCGAACTGAGTACCCCCTACACTGTTACAAGAGGAGTGAGACAAGGAGACCCACTGTCTTGCCTACTGTTCAACTTAGCAATTGAGCCACTTGCATGCCTTATAAGGGCGTCAAGTCTCCAGGGAATCCAAATCCCCGGTATAGACCGGAGACTTCTAATGTCACTGTTTGCAGACGACACAACAATATACCTATTACATTCAGACTCCTGGAGTGAGCTGTGGAGTATACTCAATCTTTGGAAAATGGCCTCAGGTGCAAAATTCAATGAAGCAAAAACAGTGGTAGTCCCCTTTGGAAGCACTGAGTACCGGGCCAAGGTAATCCTTCAACGCAAGCTAAATGAAGACCCAGACTCTGGGTTCATTGATGAAAAAATTCTAATTCTTGGTGATGGCCAGAGTTTCAGAATGCTAGGAGCGTTCCTGGGAAATAAAATTAGCTACATGACCCCGTGGCCGTCAATACTGGAGAAAATAGATGGGGATGTGGCAAGATGGATGCGTACAAGCCCCGGGCTAGAAGGGAAGCGTCATGTCACCAACATGCATTTTGGTGGGCGCACACAATATCTGACAAGAAGCCAAAGTATGCCAGATGAAATTGAAGACACACTCGAGCGCAAGCTGCATGCTTTTATTTGGGAAGGAGAAAAAGCTCGAGTGGGACATGATACCATGCGCCTGCCAATTGCACATGGTGGATGTGATATCTTGGATATTAAAACCCGAAATGAAGCAATTGACCTATGGAATCTTAAAGTCTACATGACGCAAGGAGAAGATAGACCAATGTGGTGCTTCCTTGTTGACCAGCTTATAATCAGAGTCTTGGAAGATAGCTACATTCATAAGCCAGAAGGAATGGCGGTCAACATTTTTCTCCAGAATATTCACCTCCCAATTTCTAAACAGACAAAACTACCACATGAGATACAAAGAATGATCAAATCTGCAAGAAAGCACGGATTCATTTACAATGGCCTTGCAATCGAAGAAGAGGTCCAGTTGAAAATGCCCATCTGGGACCACGTTGGTGCTGACCCAGCGCTCCATAAGAAGGCCTTAAGGAGAGAATCTGCACCATGTTTGAGGGAAAACCATGGAGTCAAACTAGTTGAAGATGCACTTCTAATTGCAAATAGGGAGAATTCAAACACTAGACACCTTACCAATAATGATGGTTCAGGGAGAAAAAACTGTGCATGTAGTGACTGTAAACATGATCGACATGAACTAAGGTGCCTTGAGCCAGGGGCATGCATAAAAACTGCGAAAATGCTTGTGTTTAGTCTAACTCCTAAATGGAGTCCTGTTTTTGACAAGCCAGGAGAAGAGGATGAAATAAAGCTGACAGATGAAATCAAGGAGGCAAACCAGGCAGAAGTTTCAGTAAACAAAATTTTCACCTTTGACCCTGAATTTTACCTGAAAAATGTTGCAGGTGGGTGCCGTATCTTCACAGATGAAAACCTTTCAAAGAGAATTGCGGCTAAGAGAAAGTTCTGCCCTGATGCCCAAGTAGTGAAGAGAGAAATCCACATATATGCAAAGGTCCTGAATGCAGGGGGCCACAATCCAAAAATTGAAGTTGGAATAAGATCAAGTGTCCTGGGACTCATGGCACAAGCACCCAATTCAAATGAGAGGTTCAATGTTACCTTTAGTGACTCTAGCATAGCCCTCAACTCTAATACAGCCTGGCTTGCGGGCCTGCTTATTGCCCTCCAACGGACTGAGCACAATTCTGAACTGCTAATCTGTACTCGTTCCAAAGTGCTTCCCGAAGTCCTAGTAAAGAATCGAATCAAGTATGAAAATCTTATGACCAATCCTGCCTTCCCTGTATTTCAAGCAGCTATTGCTGCCTTGCGTGAACGTACACATAAGGTACAATTCAAACAGACCGAACAGAATTTGGCAACTACACCTCCATGGTGAAGACTTTGAAGAAATTGAAATTGACACAGCATCTGCTATCATGTTCAATAATCCTGGCATGCAACTTCAGCATGGCTCGCAAACGGTATTCACAAAAATCCTGAAAATGAGGTACAGCAAACCACACCGTAAGACAACCTTCATAAATATTGAGAGAGTAAGAGCCACTAAAGACGAAATCTTTAAATACAGCCCCTCTGACGAGACAATCTGGAAGTCAGTGCGGGACAATAAATTTCCAATAAAAACCCGAGACTTTCTATGGAAGTGTATCCACAACACATTCAGAGTCGGAGAATTCTGGGACCACATCCCGGGTGCTGAAATTCGAGGAATATGCCCAACGTGCAAAACTCCTGAGACCCTTGAACACATTGCAGTAGAATGCCAAGCCCCAGAGACAGGCAAAGTATGGAGGCTCACAAAGCAACTCTGGAACATGAAGTACAATGATTGGCCGCAAATGACCTGGGGGCTAATCCTGGGTAACAACTTGACAAGGTTCAAGACAAATGGAAAACCAATGCCCCAAAAAGACCGCCTCTTCAGCATTCTGGTATCAACTGTGTGGCATCTAATTTGGAACCTTAGAGTAGATCGGGTCATACGAAACCCACACAAGGTAGTAGGCGAGTCCGAAGTGCACAACCGCTGGCTGACAATGATAAATGGAGCATTGAAAAGAGATAGGATCCTTACAGACAAGAGGAAGTTCGGAAAAATGAGTTTTGATAAACAGGTGGTCCTAAACACCTGGAGCGGAATTCTGCTGGAAGAAGATTCATTGCCGGATGACTGGATTAAAATTAGGGGGGTTTTAGTGGGTATTCTGCCCTTGAGAACAGGTGTAGGTTGAAACACACACGCAGGAGTCCCACACTGGTTGATACCGTGCATAAAGGCATTTCCTCCCGAGCGGCTTAATTCCCGGCTTATATACTGGTTTGTTTTTTCCAGTGACACCAGCGGATGTATACTAGAATGCTTCTGCAGACTTATATGCATTATCCAACGCTCCAAAAAAAAAAAAAGATAAGGAAGAGTACATAGTGCTAGAGATACGGTACAATATGACTAATTCCCCAACTTTGCCATTCCCGCCTAGTGTAGCGGTTTCAAGCTATGCCCCCTTTCCCCGCTTGGTTCATCCGGCCTTCAGTTCGATTTGTGCTGGTGGCCTTTTTGTCGAAATGCTGCTGTTCAACCAACAGCGGTTGAACGTGCCTGTTAAACACGTGTGACGTTCAGACGCTCGCTTGTTCAACAATTCTCATATGGTTACTGCTTTGAATCTCAGTCAACACATCTCACAGGGGCTCATTGCACAGACTTGCGTCCGTTATCTTCGCATATTTTCTGGGGATGACAAATTTGTGACTAACGAGAGCCTGTGGGAATACCCACTTGCGGAATATGCATCACGGGAATGGTTCCAGCACTTTCAAAACTGCAATGATACAGACCAGGGGCACCTACTCCAGGCAGTGATGCATCTGCTGGATGATGGGAGTATCCAGTACAAAACTCTGTGTTGGCTGCAGGGTGTGCCAGATGTGCCAGCTATCTGTATGTGTGCATCAATGGGTTTTCAAAAAGGGGTGTTGTCTCTGCTCAAGGATAGGAAGGTAGCAGTAAATGCTGCACAGAAGGATGGCCGGACACCATTGCACTTTGCCTCCGGGAATGGGCACCTTGATGTTGCAGAACTGCTCATAGAGCATGGGGCATCAGCTCAGGTGGCCGACAACAATGGCTGGACACCGCTGCACTATGCTTCCAAGTATAGCCACCTTGATGTTGCCGAACTGCTCATTGGATGTGGGGCAGCAGTCGAGGCTGCCCAGGACAATGGCCAGACACCACTACACTGTGCCTCGCAGGATGGGCGCCTTGATGTTTCCCAGCTGCTCATTGAACGTGGGGCATCAGTTGAGGCTACCGAGAGCAATGGCTGGACTCCACTGCACTATGCCTCTAAGCATGACCGCCTTGCCGTTGCCAAACTGCTCATTGAATGTGGGGCATCAGTGGAGGCTGCATCAGCAGATGGCCAGACACCACTGCACTATGCCTCCAAGTATGACCGCCTTGCCATTGCCAAACTGCTCATAGAGCATGGGGCATTAGTCGATGCCGGCGAGAATGATAGCGAGACACCGCTGCACTATGCCTCCCAGTTTGGGCACCTTGACATTACCAAGGTGCTCATTAAACATGGGGCATCAGTGGAGGCTGCCAGGAATGATGGCTGGACACCGCTGCACTATGCCTCTGAGTATGGCCGCCTTGACATTGCAAAACTGCTCATAGAGCATGGGGCATCAGTTAAGGCCACAGAGAACAATGGCCGGACACCGCTGCACTATGCCTCTGAGTATGGCTGTCTTGCTGTTGCTAAACTGCTCATTGAAGGCGGGGCATCAGTTAAGGCTGCTGAGAATGATGGCCGGACACCGCTGCACTATGCCTCCCAGTATGGGCGCCTTGACGTTGCCAAGCTGCTCATTGAATGTCGGGCATCAGTGGAGGCTGCATCAGCAGATGGCCGGACACCGCTGCACTATGCCTCCGAGTATGGCTGCCTTGACAATGCCCAGCTACTCATTGAATGTGAGGCATCAGTGGAGGCTGCTGACAACAATGGCTGGACACCACTGCACTATGCTACCCAGTATAAGCGCCTTGACATTGCCAAGCTGCTCATTGAGTGTAGTCTTAAGACCGGATAGCGTAGCTAGAATAATAACACGAGAATCTATGTATGAGTTAATAGTTGTTCTTCTCGGTACGACGGAAATCTCACCTCAGTGTCATGTGTATGAACAACAAGACTCAAGAGCTGAGGTGAGATCGGCAACCCATGGCTTTCTGTCTAGTGCTGGCCAAAAATACAATATGAAAAATATATTTTGAATATATTCACAAAAATACAAATTGTTAGGTGCCGGATCCGAGGCTGACTGGAATCCCGGATAAGGACGACCGGAGTAAGAACGACCGGAACTCCGGGACGAAGGACTCCGGAGAGAGACGAAAAGTCGGAGGAGGGAGATGGAGTCCAACCGGTGACACCACAAAGACCCAGGGTGACCGGGTTCCCTACGCTACTTCCAGGGGAAGCAATCCGGACGAGACGATAAAGGAGGAGAGGAGAGGAGGGCTCGGAGCAGCCAAGGTCGAATAGACCAGGAACGTTAATATTCCAACTGCCGTACCGAGTACAAAAGGAAAGTCTTATATACTAAGTGTGAGAGATATTTGTCAAGACACTAAAATAGACTTGAGAACGGACATAACCGGCTAAGTGGATATAAGGTGATTAAGCCCGCAATTAAGCCCGCACGGAGTGATCAAGTGGATGTCACTCCAGAGCATGTCAGATGAATATCCTGTCAAGGTTCCTTTTTCATGTGATTAACCAAAATACCCGGTGTAGTCCGAGAAGCAGGACTCGGCCTGACAGATGGGATGGATCCGGAGTTGGGTCAAAGGAACCGGAACTCCGGTTAAAGGAACCGGAGTCCGGAGTTTGGATGAAGTTGGAACGGGACGTAACAAATTGAAGAAGGGCAAAAGTCCGAACGAGGACCGGAGTCCGGTCAAGATTGATCCGGGATTGTTGGAGCCGGAACCGGAGTTGGGTCAAAATTGGTCCGGAGTTGGTGAAAATGGAACGGGACGTAACACAAATACAATACGCCGGGGAAGCTGGGCTTAGAATACAGCTACGGCGAATACGGCTACGCTACAATATGGCTACAATATGATATGCCCCTGAGCGTATTCAAATATATTCGGCTACGATGATGCCTGCAGATTGGGCTGATCCGACAGTGATCCAGGTACAATCAGATGGCACTCCATCATTTGGCAGACTGATGGGCTTCTGACAAGGGTTTGCCGTTGATCTGGGCCCAATTTGGTGACGCTGTTGATGATCTTAGTGTCTCATCAATGATCACCGAGATGCCGCTCCTCCATGATGGCCAGCCCGAGCGAGTTCACTCCTTGTATGAAGTGATGGCAGGTTGGAATGTCATTTGCAATGTGCAGGGTTGAATTATCAGCACTCTGACTGCCAAGGCAAGCACAGGTTGTAGGCGGGATGGCGTGCCGAATATATTTTGAATATAGTCAAAATATATTCATATTCAAGCCGAGAATACGCTACAATACGCTACGATGAAACGGTGCACTAGGGTGCGGCCGTGAAATAGAAACTCTGAGTAGTATCGAATGTAGTGAGATAACTCAACCACAAACTCAACCACTAATCAATCTAAATCTCAACCAATCCAATGCTCGTGTGTGTGTGTTGGGGGTAGTAGGACAGGCGTCTCGTCCGTCAAAACCTCGGTACAACGTCAAAGGTAACTCTCGGGGGTTCAAGCTCGTCGTGTCCGAACGCGCAGTCTCAAGCTAACTAGCCGGGGCTCAGTCAAACTCTGGTCTCTAGGTTGTGTTCTGAGCAATTTATTGTCCGCACTGGTCTCACAGATTGGAGGGGTAAAATCTACTACTGTACATGCTGTTTTGCTATGGCTTTTATACATTTTGCGGACTGAAGAATATATATGGTATCTGTGATGCCAAGGCCTCGTCTGGCCAATGGCATAGCTCTCATTCCTCTTTCTGATCAGTTCGTCAGGATTGCGTGCTTGATGCCTCAGTCAGCCGTCGATCCTCACGTGCTGCCGGAAGTTCCAGAACGCTCCATCGGTTTATCTCTTTCCCTCTCAGACTGGCCGGAGGTTTCCTTCTGCCTTAGATGCCTGAACCAGTCTGCCGGGGGCTTGCTAGGCAGGTAATCAACCCGCCCGAGCCTCATCATCGATAATTGTGTCTCGGTTGGCTTTGGAGCCGGTGATGCCGGAAGTCGGCACTCGCGGCTTGTCAAACTTCTCTTTCTCAGTATCTCTGATATGTCTCCGGCAGACGTTTCCTGACGTCCGGCCCCTACGTGCGTGCCTGAATGGTTGGGTAATGCAACATTCGTAATAGTCTGGTCTGATCTCCCCGGGTTCAACTCCCGGTGAGTACGGTTCGAGTATTGTCTCTGTTGGTAGGTGGGACGGGCAGTCCCTTCTGATCCTCTTGGTTACTCTCGGGCAGTAGTACACAGTCGTCAACTAATTCCCAAAGCCCTTGAGTTTAATACACTGCCCCGAGGCGGACATGTACCCTCAACATTGATGTTATGCCTCACTGTTCCCGGGACTTGCTTGTAAGCTGGAAACACGATATTTCGTAAATTCCCGGCGTGTAAAAGTACACTGCTTATCAACGAATATGATATGGGCCTGGATGGAGGCTACGATATGAATATGACTACGATACGGGAAATCCCGTATTCGTAGCGTATTTGGCCAGCACTATTTCTGTCAGCGACAGCACCTAGTAGGCTGACTTGCTGTTGTGTCATGAAACCAGCGCTTCCCGTTGATCCGGTGATCCACCATCACCGCTATCAATTCTCGATCACGACAAAGATCAAGGCATCACACCACAATATGTTCGGTCTACGCACGGTACTCACCTATCTACGAATGGTAGGATACCGCCTGCCCAGGCAAGGAGGGGATTACCCTACAGGGAGCTCCCACTCAGGACACGAAGGGACAGAAGTACATGCCCGGCGTAGCATGGGTTCTTGGTATAGAACCCAATGCGCAGTGTTAGAACCCGATGAGGGGGGAAACACATGTCAACCAGTGATCCCTCGGCAAGGGATCATGATGCATATTAGGGAGGACGATCATGGTTACACACAGGGCCACAGGGGTGGCTCCACCGGGACTCTATTGAGTCAGGAGGATATTAAGGGACAGGGTCCGATCACACAGGAGCGGACTCCTGATGAGGTTACTATATATTGTTGGGTAGAATCTCCTGTACAGTAGATTCTACCTCGTCTAATCTCCAGCGCTACTTTGGCTTACGGGTTACCTTATCCTCTCTCACGGTTACAACCCGACTCGCCAATCCGCCAAGACTCAACTTGTCTCGTTGTGCTCGACTCGTCTCTTCTCGACATTCTCGAGCTCGCCGACCTTCTCGCCGTACCCGGCCGCGTCTGATCCGATCACCCGGCAAGCCGGCCTAGACGCTGTCGTTGACATGTTGGAATGGATCACACGGAACATAGCTCTGAAGCTCAGCCGGGTACGACAAGAAGCAGAGAGGTTTGAGGTTGGTACTCGAGAGACAAGCCCAACACCTAGTGGTGCGAGTCGGGTTATAGGTCCCCCATAGATAGAGTGTGTCGAGTTGTTAACCAGCAGGCCAGAGTATCACTGGAGATTAGACGAAGTCAAATCTAATGTACATGAGATTCTACATAGAATTATAGTGTCTTTGCCATGAGTCGACTCCTGTGCAATCAATCCCTGTTCCTTAATTCTCTCCTAGTCCAACTTCGAATATAGTCTCGGAGTGATCGTCCCTAGGGTCTCAGGATGATTGTCCCGGTGTGCAACCATGCAGGAAGAAGATACTGATGAAGAAGTCGGTATACTCGTCATTGTCAAAAGTGACCGGAAATTGATTCCTATCATTTGATGCGCCCCATCATATGGCTTGCGCTGACATTGGAAGACAGTATGGCTTCTTTCCAGTCCAATCCCAAAGTTGATTCACATGAATTGCCCCAATGGTGCCGGAATACAAGCTTTTAAAGTTGTCTTGCAGTGATTTTGTGAGCAGAAATGACCAAAAGTCAAAGAAAATGTCTTGTGCCGTGCTCCATGCACTGAATCTACCCCAAAGTTTTGTTGCACAACAAACTTGAGTATCTTCTCTAGCTGACAAGAACTTCTGTTCACATCAGGTCATCCAGAATTGGTAGTAAAAACAGCTGAACAATTCGGCAGCGAATTGTTGGACATGGTGGATTTATCCATGAACCCAGGGGCTTCACTTGATCTGAAACTTGGTGGGGGCACTCTATTCAATGTCCCCTCAATATTAAATGAGCTGAAAATCCATTTGAGATTGCCTCAAGTGCTTGAATCAACATTTTGGACTCACGCCGGTTTGGGTTGTTGTTGTCAGTGTTCAACCTTTCTTGAAACCCCTTGGTGTTGCCTGTACAGTTGTACTCACCACTTCCGGTGTTAAGGACACTGTTAGCCCTATGAACACCATAAACTTGCAGAATCATGGAAAAAGTTCTGGCCATCATACATGCAAGTCACACAGAGTGACACAGGAGAAGGCTGGAAAGTCGCGTACATATCAAGGTCGTGTCGTTCTCACGTGATCGAGAAGAAAGAAAGACTTGGATGGGAACGGCTAACAAAGAGAACAAAGAAATTGGTGAATGCATGGTGAATGCATGCCGCATGCATGCCGTATGCATTGAATGGAAAGCCAGGCCTTTTGCCCCCTGTGTCATCTACCACAATGGAATCAGACCTGTGCTCAAGATGGTAGATCAACGCACCAGTCTTCTTGTCGTAACGTGCAGAGTCGCTCTGTACTGCAGCCGCTTTTGCGGCTTCTTTGCGAGCTTTCGATTCTTTTACAATACTAGAACTAGATGAGAGCCGAGTCAAACCGGAGAAGAAGAACGTACTCGGTGATCCGGGCAACCTCATCGAAATAGGCTTGTAGTTCTTGAGGTGCTTGACGCGCGAGAGGTCGTAAGTGAAAGTGACGGCGGTTCGGTCTTCAGCAGCTTCACGTGCCAGCAGGCTGTACAAGAGCCCCATGGTAGTATGTGTGTCATCTGCCTCTTCTGCTCATCCTCCTCGACAAGCCCATCACAGTCAATGAATCCACCACAGCACGGCGACTCAGCGCGGGGAGGTTCGGTTGAAGACCCAGAAAGCAGCTCAAGCAGTATCAGACATGCTGCTACTCGAAGGCGGCGCAGCGGCCTGCATGAAGTGCTCTACTGCAGCAGCGGCAGCCTCCAGCGTCACTCTGAGCTGCGCAGAGGCTTGTATCTATCGGAGCAGATAAAGGACTTGATTGGCAGTGGAATGACCAGCAGAAAACACCGCTTGAGGATTCAATCCCACTTGAATCTGTCCGCCCCCGCCCCCGCTTGTCGTCTGGCGACCTCGAACTCGGCTCGCAGCCTCACGTTCTCCTCCTCCGCCTTCTTACCTCGCGCCTCGAGATCGGCTATGTATTTGGGACCGCCGCACACGTTACTCGCGCTGCATAGTGAGGGAGCGCGTGGCTGGGATTGTATGGTCTGGTTTGCGGCCTCTGGGCATGGTGATGGGCGGAAGAGAGAAGCGATGTGTTACACTCTATGTACTTTTTGATCCGCCTTCCTTGTTCCCGACGTCATCAATCCGACCCGCCTCAGAGTCTCCGTCCTGCTCCCAGTGCATCCTCCCGCACAACGCAACACAAGTCAAAGTTACCAACACAGGCACCTCAAGCATCGTCACGGCAAGGGCCTCTCCCAACAGCATGAGTTCTCACTCGCGAAATCGAGATCAAAGTGCGTTTTTGCAGGTGATCGCTGCAACGCATTCTGGATTTTTTCGGCATCGGTTCCCCGGCTCCAGCGCTGCGGCAGCGCAATGGTATGTTGTCCTCGATAAAGTCCAAATAGATCCCGGCAAAGAGTTTCTCCAGCTTGCTCCATGGGCTTGGGCTTTTTCAGATTGCCGTGTCGGGACACGCCCGGTACATACCATCTTGCACCTTGTCGATGGCGTGCTCGCAGTGCCTTACATGCCCTCCGCCCACCAACTAACATGAAGGACGGATGACTCAAGCCCACCGACTCACGACCTCGGCTTGCTGCCCATAGTACCTAGACGACTGCGACACGACCCTGACAAGCCCTCCGCTTTGGATCGCTCTTGAACATCTTTTTTGGCTTTGCTAGCACGTTTATGGTGGCGAACTTGTATTACTGCCAGGTGAGCATCTTTGCCGCTCATTTTCAATGCCGCTGACAATTCCGTAGCCTCTGCTAAGTGAGTCTGACAATTTTTTTCATTCGCCGTCTAAATGGTATCCAGTCCAATTCTCCGACTCATTTGGGGTTTCTTATGAGCAGGTGTCCCGTATTCCAACACTTCTCCAAGCGGGGTACGTTATACAATTAACACGCCACCCGATTCTGAACTCTTGATGCAGATACGCAGTCGGCATCATTCTTATATCACCTCTGGGAGACCTTGTCCGTCGGAGAGGGCTCATCATCCTCCCGGCACTCGTCTCCGCATTCCTGACAGTCGGACTCGCTGTAACCCCGAACTTCGTCGTCTTTGAGGCCCTCTGTTTCCTCGTTGGAGTCGTGTCCGTGACTCCCCAAATTATGATTGTCAGCTCTTCTCTTCTTGCACGCCATCTATTTCTGACCATAACCAGCCTCTTGCCGCCGACCTCGCTCCCCCAGAGCGACGTGCAGCGGCCATGTCCGTCATAATCTCGGGCCTGCTGTTCGGAGTCCTCCTAGCCTGCATTCTAGCCGGAATAATCCCACAATTCGTCACCTGGCGGGTCATGTACTAAATGGCCATCGGCGTCCAAGTCCTCGTCTTCATCACCAGCTACTTTGTCATCCCCGACTACCCAGCCAAAAACAGCGACATCACCTACCTCGAGATTCTCCGCACTATGGCTCGCTTCGCTTACACCGAACCGATCCTCATACAAGCCTGCCTCGTCAACCTCGCCTCTTGCGCGTGCTTTACAAACTTCTGGGTAACACTCACCTTCCTCCTCGGCGGGGCGCCCTACCACTACTCCACCCTGGCCATCGGGCTCTTCGGGCTCATGGGCATCTTTGGGGTGGCCCTCGGTCCACTTGTAGGGAGGGCCATCGACATGTTGATCCCGTGGTACGCCTCGCTCATCGCCGTGCTCGCGCTCTCCTGCTTCCAAGCCAAGTGGGTGCCGGAAATGTGCACATAGCGGCGGCGGTGGTGGTTATCATGGGACTCGACGTGTTCCGCCAGATGCTCGAGATGTCTCTCGCCAGCTCGGTTTTCAGGTGTGTGCCAAATGACGCTGGAAATGACCGTGTATGCCACGGCGGGCAAACACCGGCGCACGCCAAGGTGGCGTGCCCTTAACCACGAACAAAGGAAATTGACCTTCATTAAGGGCACGTCCCCTTGGCGTTCCCTGGCCTTTGTCCGTCGTGTCCGCTCATCTGAATTACAGCATATCCGTCGCCGCCCGCGCCCGTCTCAACGCCCTCTTTGTCCTCTCGGTAAGTTCGCCCTCTTCCTTCTCGAATCACTCAGCCCTTAGATGCATTCCAGCTCTTCATCGGCCAAATCATGGGCACCGCCGCCGGCACCAAAGTCTTCACAACCTACGGCTGGCGCGCCGCCGCTGCCTTCAACCTTGGGTTATACGCGTGGATCCTCGTCGTAATCATGCTCCGTGGCCCGCATTGTGAGAGGTATACGTGGTTTGGGTATCAAGGTGGGTGGGAGGCTAGGAAGAGTGTTGTTGAGGCTTGGAAGAAACGTGCTGAGGCGGAGGCGGCGGCGGAGAGGGATGGGAGAGGAGGACACGGTGATACGCAGTGTCATGCGCACTAGTGTATAGTAGATAGCTCGAGTAGGTAATGTCCTAGAAGTAGACCGCGAAGCGATACAACTCCACAACACACTAACCACACAACACACACAACACACACACAATTCCTTGACTAGCACGCTGACACCTAACGGTTGAGTTCGGGGTCGTCTGAAGTATACAGATAAGACTGATACTCCGCGGTTTGGTTCTCGGAAGCTTGTAGGTTGATTCTCGAGGGTTCACACCAAGTTCAAATGTCTTTGAACTAAGAGGAATCTCTTGACTGATTTGTAGACTACTCACAACGAACACAAGGTTACGATGTTAAAAGGTTTTATATTTTATTGACCGGAACACACAATATCCAAAACACCAATACAACTTCGATACAACACGAAGAGGAACTATAGCACAGAGGGCAACCGACTACCCCTTAAGTATGTTACTATAGCTGACCCAAGTTGAACCGGAGCTCGGGTGCCTTTGATATTGCGTCTAAGCTAAGAGAAATGATACAACAAATCTCCGCGGAAGTCACAAGACTGCACTATAACCACAGATCAAGCTTCGACCCAATGTCTAGGCAAGAAGGCGTACAATGCAATGCTGCAAGGGCGGGATCTACAGGCCTTATATACTACTCCCTACTGATCTGATGATATAACTACTATTACGCGCCTGCCATCCCTATTTCCGTACTTTCCCTATAACTCTAGGTGTCCTGTCACCTATATTACATCCCCTCGAACCGCTTCACGTGGTCCTGTTGCCTATGTTGCTGCTTGGCCCGTCTGATCGGCGGTTATGCCGTCTTGGCATTCGAGCCGATTGGCCTGGTAATTTGGTTCCGTTGTTTCATTACACTCTCCTGCTGAGCCAGCGCTCATTATGACTATAGCCCTCAACCCAGGTCCATAAATAACCTCGGTCCGCCATCGTCATTCAAGGCTTACTCCTGGCAGATTCTGTCAGATGCGATCATCGCTCTGATCGCCTGCCGTGATTCCGCCGCTTTCCATGATCATGATCGTACTTTGATCAGTTCTCGATCATACTAGTGTCCCTGCGTGAGTTCGACTCGCCCACTTGTCATTGCTTTTCTGGAACGAATGGTAGTATTTCCTCCAACTCGCCTACACGAGCCACTCTGTTTGTATACATATATACAGACTTATACCGGTCCCCCGCGAACCTTGTCATAATAGTACTGCGCATCCACGCAACCTTCGTCTTTGCTCTGTAGCTAGTCTAGCTCATTTCTGAATACACCTGGGCTTGGTATATCTCCTTGGGTATGGTATCTCCACAAGTAGTAGTCCCTGCGAACCGCCTATTGGAGTCACTACAACCGACCACTTCAATAGGCAACGGCACGGGTACGGGTAACCCGCACGGGTAGACGGGTTTACCCGCCGCGGGTACGGGTACGGGTAGCCGAGCTGGATACCCGTGACCCGCGGGTAAGCCGCCAAGCCGGGAAACCTGCCGTATTGAGCGGGGGAGGGTGATTTCAAACGGTAAGCATGTTGAATTCACCATCTCGAACATTGAACAGTATCAATTGAACCACAAAAATTCCTTTCGGCACCAAACTGCCGCCATCTCGGCCACCAACCCGCGGGTAACCCGTACCCGTACCCGCGGCTATGGGTACACAGCCACCGCGGGTACGGGTACGGGTAGACTCCCACATACCCGCGGGTTTACCCGTGCCGATCCCTACACTTGAACGAATAGCCAAGCGTAGTGTACTGACGACTTGTACTTGTCTCATTAATACACGAATAGCGATGCAGAGCTCAGTCCTATCCCTTATCCCCTACTCTGTCAAGAGGAGGGTTCTGTGGGGCTGAAATGTTCTGATCTCCCGCAAAACTCATGCGATCAATTTGTACTTGTTTGTACAACGGACTAAGCGGGCAATGGTAATGCATGATGATGCATGATCTGTGTTACTCCCAAGTTACCTTGAATTGTCATTGAACCTCTGCAGCTTCAGCTTCCATCCATGAACAGTTGCACTTGCTTTCCTGCTCAATGTAAGTACTTACTTGACCAATGAATTTCCTCCAATCACTTCGTTGTTGCAGTCGCTTGCATACAAGATACAAAAAGCCATGGTTTGATCTGTGATGATGGTTATCTTGCCGGAACAACCTGTGGGGCTGATCCTGAACTATCAGTGATCACACGATCACGGGAGGGTTTGCAGATGGCCGGCATTGTTTGGCATAAAAGATCTCAGCCCCGCGTCCATCATCTGATTCAGAGTAGGGGATCGGCGCTTGCGCCGCTATGGATTGTATATCACCTGACAGAGGCATCGGTGTGCGCACCAAAACAGCTATTTAGCCAGATTTCACGCGTGCGAAATACGCAGTCGTATCAACGGGGTGCAGGGGGAGGGGGAGACGGGTGGAACGCCTCAAGATCTCGAGAAGGGTGGTGCTGAGGAGAATGGAGGGAACCACAGGTCGTCCGAGTCGAAGAACGAGGAGTAGATGGTACTCAATGTAAAACCGAGGAAGCAGAGTTCTATCTACGGACGAGGTGCTCAGCCAAATTTCAACATCCTCCAAATAGCCTTCCCCGTGTTGGAGTATGGAACATTCAGCAGCCGCCTGAATAATGTATTGGACCGGCGGCCAATTGGATTCAAAAGACCTTGAGTCATGCGCCACACAATTCGGAATTCTACACAGAGAGCAAACAATCATACCACCGTGACACCGACGCTGCCCGATTCGAACGGACTCCCATCGTTGAGCGCACTGTACGGTCCCAAACCGCTCCCTCACTCTCATCCTAAATCAACCGACACAATGGATACATTGCACACAACTTCGATTTCTCAGGTCCGCCTTAAGCTTTCCAACACTCTCACTAGCAAGAATAACATTAACCTACCCCAGAGCATAGCCCAAATCTGCACGTGCGAACACTTTGCGACAGCAAGAAAAAAAATTGCCATGGGCTCAGGGGACCAGCACACAGCAGCGACCCCGGGTCGATTCTCGAACGGACGTCGGCGCTCTGTTATTTTCCTCCGGCTCCTTCTGGGACGCCGGGTTAAACCTCTCTTAGTCCCTGGCCCAACTGCGCACGAAAAACGCTTGGTTCTATACACCGACGTATGTACCTCGGCCCGAATCGAACGGTCCTCTGCACTGGCCTCCGCACCTCAAGTTTGAAGTCGGGCAGTCCCCAACCACTCGCTCTCTCCTGCTGTTCGCATGGGATATGCTGAGGGCATGAAATCCAGCAGGAATACACCCGACCTTATGTTTCACCTCTCGAGACCTTCGCCTCAGCTGCGCACAAGAGGTGTGTGGTCGCGATTCTGTCATGAATAGTACAGCACAAATTGAACATCAACTGCAAGTGGTCAGTCACAGTGCGCAGTCCCGCGCCACTTCTTCCTCGCACAGGAAGAGGTTTGAAATCCAGCTTCGGTCTCGTCGAGAGCGTACACTTGATTCGGTTGAATCAGTGGTGAACAATATATCACCGCACGAGGTACCAGGCATGAACCAGAGAGCGCATCTGCGACAAATTCGATGGATTGAATCGTTGAGTCCAGAGACAGTTGAAAGATTGCACCGACTTGGTGTTTCTTCCCACCTCTCTGAGACCCTCGCCCCAACTGCGCATACAAAAAAAGAAGCCCCGATTTTGTGATAGTGCAGCCCGAGTCGAACGGGTGTCTGCACGTCGTCGATTACAGAGGGCAGTCTTAAACCACACTCCTCCAGGATGAGGGGTTCGTAATTCAGGTTCGGTATGTCAAGAGAGTACATCTGGCGGTGGTAAAGAATACATGGGCTCGCCGAATGGCGCAGGTCATCCACAGACGATTGCGAGTCACGGCCGCCGATCGCCCGGCGGCATGCAGGGTACCAGGGATGGACCAGACGTCGAGCGTATCTGGGACAAATTCGACGGATGCCGCTCATCGCTCTCCCCATCCTCCTCGACAAGCCCCTCACAATCGATGAATCCACCACAGCACGGCGACTCAGCGCGGAGAGGTCCGGTCGAAGACCCAGAAAACAGATCAAGTAACGCAGTATCAGCCAGACTGTCACTTGAAGGCGGCATAGCGACCTGCATAAAGTGCTCCACCGCGGCAGCCGCAGCCTCCAGCGTTACCCTGAGCTGCGCAGAGGCTTGTATCTGAGTATCGGCGAAGGTCAAGGACATGATTCTCGGAGTGGAATGACCAGCATAACGCACCGCTTGAGGACTCAATCCCACTTGACTCTGTTGGGTCCCCGTCCCCGTCCCCGCTTGTCGTCTGGCGACCTCGAGCTCGGCTCGCAGCCTCACATTCTCCTCCTCCGCCCTCTTACACCGGACTTCGAGATCGGCTACATACTGGGACCGCCGAGCGCGGTAGTCGCGCTGCATGGTGAGGGCGCGCGTGGCCGGAATCGTATGATCTGGTTTGCGGCCTCTGGGCATGATGATGGGCGGAAGAGAGAAGCGATTTGTTGTGCCCTATGTACTTTTTGATCGGCACTATTCCTTGCTCCCGGCATCATCAATCCGACCCGCCTCAGAGTCTCCCTCCGTCCAGTGCATCCTCCCGCGCAAATACAAAGCAACCCAAGTCAGTGACACCAACACGGGAACCTCTACCAACGGTCCAATCGTCGCAGCGAGCGCCTCATCCGATCCTACCCCATAACTCGCAATCGCCACAGCTATCGCCAGCTCCTACGTTATCGTCAGCGTAAATGGAAAAAGAAAACTGAATTCTCTCACGAAATTATTACTCCCCGCTGTAAACGCCTGCACCGCCGCCTTTTCGTATCCGAAATGCTTGCTTCTGCCCCGTCGTCCAAGCCAATACACCAATCCGAAAGCCGCACTCCACATCATCACAAAGTAGAGGATCATGGGCACGAAGACGCGGAAGACATGTCCGATATTCTGCACGATGTGGTGGCCCTGGTACGCGAACATGACGATGATGGTGTAGAGCAAGCCCAGCAGCGCGAACGGACCGAAGAGAGGCAGGAATCGTTTGTCGAGGAATTCCTTGCTCGTCAGGGACCACACGGTGTATCTGGTGACGACACCAGCCGCCAGTGGGATGCCCAGATACTTTGAAGATCCCGATCAGCACCTCTCCCAAGAAACCGGAAAAGACGCACAATGAGAACGGAGATCGCGACGTTCCCGTAATCGAGCTTGATATGACTGTCAGCCCTGCCCCCGACGACGTTGATGAAGAGCAGCGTGTAGGGTGAGTACAGCGCAATCTGAAGCACGGAATTGATGACGACCAGAATCGCACAGTAGTCGTTGTCCCCTTGTGCGAGTTGGCACCAGATGAGCACCATGGCTATGCAGCGCGCCATTCCGACCATGATGACTCCCGTACGATACGTCGGTAAATCTGGGAGCGTCGCCCACGCCAGGCCGACCATGACGAGGGGCCCGATGACCCAGTTGAATAACATCGAAATGCCGATGTGGGTCCAGATGCCCGAGGAGCGGAATATCTGGGGCAACGTCTCGTATTGGACTTTGGTGAGTACGGGCCACATCTGCATTTATCAAAGGTGAATCTGGGTCAACATCCAAGACGCACCATTACGATGAGTCCAATGACGATGGCTTTGAATTCGAGAGGTGAGGATGCAAGCGGCAAAGTTCTGGAGAAGAAGAAGATGCTTACGAATGGAAACACCATGGAATGTCGCAGTGTTGAACGCAGCCTGCACTCCTTGAACGTATACGCCGATGAGGACACCGACGATCATGGCGACCAGAATTGCAGGCGTCAGCATGCGGTCTAGAATCGAGAGTCTTGTGAAGAGGTTCGCTTGCTTCTGGACATGCTCGTTTGCCGTTGGGACGATTGGCTCTTTTGTCGGTGTGGAAGACATAAAAGAAGAGACAGAGTCCGTTCCATGACGAAGGTCTTCTCGAAAATCGAAATCAAAGTTTGATTTTGAAATTGATCTCGGACTTCCTTCGATTTTTTCGGCACCGGTGCTCTGAGTCACTGGGCAAAGCCGGCTAGTATGGCAGGTATACTGTAGCAAAACCTGACAGGAATTTACCCAAAAAAACACAATTTGATTTGAAGAAAGAGCACAACCTGAAGAAAACGACACAGGTTCAAGTTTTGACACAAAACCGACACCACCCGAGTAAAAACGACACAACCGAACTCAGCCATGAACTTCACAACAACAAGTTAGGATCTCAATTCGGCAGACGAAACAGAATCGCCTGTGATCACATTTTGATCCCCGGGTTGCTAGCATCACTATTTCCGGGATGTGCAAGGCATGCCGCAGCCTGCAACACGCCGCATGCTAAATATGAGCAATCAATTCAAAGTTCATCTAGGGCAGAGTGTGTGGCGTGGTCAAGACCTTAGATCCATCCATGCCTTCTGGAAGCAGTCGTGCACACTGAAATCCAAAGTCATTGACAATTCAATTCACTCCAGGATGTGGGTTCCAGCCGATCATCTGGGGACGGCATGATATTGTCCTTGATAATCAAAGGCAATCATTTCGGCAAACTGACCTGAACCTTTTGAACCCAGGAGTTGAGTGGTTGTGCCTTCTGGTGTTGAACATGGCAGTTGTGTTGAGTTCTTTGTCCATTTTTGAGGTTGTGTTGTTTTTCCCGCTACCGTTAGGTAAAGGTTTCTTATAGTGAGTACCTTTTGACAGCACAGGCGGTAAATCACATTTTTCGTCAGCAGTTTTAGTCAGGTGCAGAATTTGGCCGGAGCTGCAGAAATGCCGGTAGCTTGGCAAAGTCTCGGCACGGATAGCTGACCAACCATGACTTGCGTAACACGATAACCTTTCCTCTCGAGTCTCGACCACCATGGCCACTTGACCACCGCCGCCTGGTCCACCGGTGCACCTGCCCTCGCGCCCTCCGACGTCGCCGCCGATCGTCTGATCCATTGTCCACTGCTCTCGCCTTTCTGCATCCCTGCTGCACTCTTATCTCGACTCTCGATCACTTGAAGACTGTAGTGCCTTGGAAGCTTGGATGCACTCACTGAATCGCTCGGTAACAGTGAGTGGACTTCATCAAGATCTCTGATGACCGCAGCTTAACTTCCTGGATGTGAAGACGACGATGAAACCTTGAATCACTCTACACGACCGAATCTTGTCACCACCAAGATGCAATACACATTGACTCGTGCCAACGACGACAAGAGTGCCACCTTAACCAGACAATAAGCCGCGGATCTCTTGAATGCCGAAAACGCCGGTCATACTTGAAGGAGGGTGTGCATAAGAGGAATTCCGATGAGGTAGCAGGCTGCACATTCTGCAATTTCTGCCGCCAGCCGTCAGCGCTCCCCGAGACAGAAACCAGAGTACGGTGCATGTATGGATCACGCGGCACTTGGCTTTATCGTTGTCTCACTCAATCTTGTAGACCCAAGAAGCTGGGGGGGCGCACGGTCTGATTTCCAGCAATCAGAGCCTAGTTACCAGTTCTCTGACCGCAATATCTTCTCGCTCGTCGGTCTACATCGTCGCCAATGAAATACATGTGGCACACCAATGGTAAACCTAGCATGCTTGCCAGCTATTCGGCTAGTACTTACTCGTAATGTCCAGTCAACTAGCACTATGTCTGGGAAAGACTACGGCGGACGGGTATGGCCTTTTCTTGACGGAAACCGTGGAAGGCCGGAGGCGCGAGGGAGTGCGACGCGACGCGTCGCACGGACGAGCGCCGACTGCGTCAATACCAACTAATATATTTCCGTCCATGGTTTTCACCCTTATTATAAGGTGCCCAGTCCCATGGCACGTAGGTGCACGGACGAGCAACAGATGCTGCATTACCAGCCCCGCCACTGGCGTCCATTTGTGACATGCTCTTGGTTTACATTCCTTGAACGACCTGGTAGTTTGTTTGTAATATCACTGTAATGGAAGCGACTAGATTAACGGTCCAAAATACAGTGAAGACTTCGGCCAAAGAAAATACACGCCCGGTAGCGGGCCTCGCCGCTTGTCGGCCCTACCCCCTTATTTGTTAAGCCAACACAACCGGCTCCTCTTCTGGTCGTAAATGCCTATGTTGTGCTGTATTTCCTCCCAAAACCACTAGGTGTGTCAAAAAACAGTTCTGCTACACTATACCTACCATAGGCTAGCCAACGAGACTGTAGACAGGGCATTGCTGTTGTTTGCCCGTGCCTGTGTCTGATCGGTGATCAATCCCTCTTGCTTCCCACCCACCCACCCACATTGAGTCGAGCTTCTCGCCCACCCGCCCGAAGCCGCCATGAGAAGCTCCACTCGCCGAGTTTCAACTTTCATGGCATGTGATCCCCGGACCGCTCTCGCCCACACCATGCTCTGTGCCCGATGAACTTGGATAGCTTTTCTTTCGAATTCTCAGGGCGAAGTCGAAATTCGTCACACCTTGTGTACCAAATAGAATTCTCCAAAATTCGTGACGAGGGAGCAAGTCAAGTCCAATTTAGATCGCGGGAAAGAGTTTCTCCATGGGTTTCGGCTTTTTCGGAAAGATTGCCGCCTCGGCCGGGACATGCGGTCTTCCGTACCGCTCCCATCCTGCACCTTTTCGCTGGCGTGCTCGCAGCGCCTTACATGCCCTCCGTCCACCAACTAACATGAAGAACGACTCCTCAAGCCCACCGACTCACGACCTCGGCTTGCTGCCGATACCTAGACGACTGCGATACGACCCTGACAAGCCCTTCCACTTTGGACTGCTCCTAAACGTACTCTTCGGCTTTGCTAGCACGTTCATCGTGGCCAACTTGTATTACTGCCAGGTGAGCCACTTGGCAGTTGATTCCCGAGTGTCTCTGACCAGGTCGTAGCCCCTGCTAAGTGAGTCTGACAAAAAAAAATCACTTGCCGTCTAAATGGTATCCAGTCCAATTCTCCGACTCATTTGGGGTTTCTTATGAACGGGTGTCCCGTATTCCCACACTTCTCCAAGCGGGGTACGTTATAGGCTATATCACCGGCCAGTTCTGAGCCTCGACGCAGATACGCAGTCGGCATCGTTCTCATATCACCTCTGGGAGACCTTGTCCGTCGGAGAGGGCTCATCATCCTGCTAGCCCTTATCTCCTCATGCCTCACAGTAGGACTTGCTGTAACCCCAAGTCTCGTCGTGTTCGAGGCGCTCTGTTTTCTCGTTGGAATGGTGTCCGTCACGCCTCAAATCATGATTGTGCGTCCGTCTCTCTGTTCCGAGGCATCCAATTCTGACCATCCACAGCCGCTTGCCGCAGACTTGGCACCACCAGAGAGACGTGCAGCAGCCATGTCTGTGGTATTCTCCGGTCTACTCTTCGGAGTCCTCCTAGCCCGTGTCCTGGCCGGCATAATCGCGCAATTTGTAACCTGGCGCGTAGTGTACGTCATCCCTCTCGCCCTTCTCTGCTTCTCACCTCATTCATCGGCAGATACTACATGGCCATCGGGGTCCAGGTCCTCGTCTTGATCGCCAGCTACTTTGTCATCCCCGATTACCCCGCAAAAAACACGGACATCACCTATTTCGACATCCTCCGCACCATGGCGCGCTTCGCCTACACAGAACCGATCCTCATCCAAGCCTGTCTCGTCAACCTCGCCTCCTGCGCGTGCTTTACAAATTTTTGGGTCACACTCACCTTCCTCCTCGGCGGGGCACCGTACCATTACTCCACCCTCGTCATAGGGCTCTTCGGGCTTGTAGGCATGTTTGGAGTGGCGCTCGGTCCATTTGTAGGGAAGGGAATTGACATGTTGGTCCCGTGGTACGCGTCGCTCGTCGCTGTGCTCGCGTTATCCTGTTTCCAAGCCATCCAAGTGGCTGCTGGGGATCTGAATATAGCGGCCGTGGTGGTGGCTATCATGGGACTCGACGTTTTTCGGCAGATGCTCCAGATGTCGCTCGCCAGTTCGGTTTTCAGGTACGTGGCTGAATGAAGCTGGAAATCATCGTGTATCAATCTGCTCATCTGAACTACAGCATTTCTGCTGCCGCTCGCGCGCGTCTCAATGCAGTCTTCGTCCTCTCCGTAAGCCGCCTCGAGCTCCCTCTCCTTGTCAGATGACTGAAGAACATCTCCCAGCTCTTCATCGGCCAACTCATGGGCACCGCCGCCGGCACCAAAGTTTTCACAACCTACGGCTGGCGCGCTGCCGCTGCCCTCAATCTCGGCTTCTACGCATGGATCCTCGCCGTGATCATGCTCCGTGGCCCACATTGCGAGAGGTACACGTGGTTTGGGTATCAAGGTGGGTGGCAGGCTAGGAAGAGTGCTGTTGAGGCGCGGCAGAAACGTGCTGACGAGGACGCAACGGAGAAGGATGGGAGAGGAGCCCAGGGAGCGCAGGGGGAGGGGGAAACTGGTGGGACGACAACGCCGCAAGTGGGGGATCTCGAGAAGGGTGGTGTTGAGAACGAGAATCGTGGGTCTTCCGAGTCGAAGGACGAGAAATAGATTGCTTTGAATGTAAAAACGAGGAATATTTAGAGTTCTATGTAACGAGTTGTCCAGCGGCCAGAACAGAGCTATCCTGTCGGAGGCGCTAATGCTTCCAAGAAGGTCTGCCGCTCTCTTACCAACACACGTGAGAAGTGGAATCCGGGAGAATGGAACACTCACTCAGTTCCCAAATGCGCAAAGACTTCAACATCGTCTAAATAGCTTTCCCAGCGTTGGATTACATGGTCGGGACATTCACGAGACGCCTGCATAATGGTTAGAACAGTTTTTTTTTGTGCCGGATCAATTTTAAAAGACCTTGAGCCATGCTACGACCCGGTTCAGAGGAACAATTATCGAGGGGTGTGTAAATATGATGGGTGGAGGAACAAATACACAGAGCTCGTGTAACAGCTCTGGCTCAGAGAGCAAGCATTTAGACACGGCGAGACTCCAAAGGTCCTCCGGTTGCCGCCGGTTAAATAGCTCCCTGTATTTTTTCATAACGTCAGTGCAAGGTTGGCCGGCAATTCTGTACATACCAAACTGTCATGGGCACTTCGCCAGTCCTGATTCTTCTCATCAGACCCATGAACCCAAGGGCAACCAGTTTGAACGCGTCCGGGGATGGATAGAATCTGGTTGCCGAATATCTGGAAACTAACACATCGTCCACAGATTCGGATTCGTAGTAAGCCAATAGCGAAGTGGCGACGTCCTCCCAAGGGCAGCTGAGGACAACACGGACAAGGAAAAGGAGGTGGCCTGCATCAAAATTGAGTTGGACGCCGTCGCGCGCGCCGATGACGGCGGCGGCCTCCAAAATCCGATACAACGGGGAAAAGAGAAAAGCCAATTGAGACCAGTTGCGCTTTTGCTCCAGGACCTCTGTGATTGGAAAGGAGTCCATCCATTCGGCTCGGTGCCACAGGTTGACCAGGTCATGGTGCGAGTCGGTGATTTCCTGGATTCAGACAAAGCTTGTTATGACACGAATGCGTTCGAGTACACGGGCTCACTTCTATCAAAGCAATCAACCGCGACACAAATTCCTTCTTGGTGAAGGAACTGCGCCAGTTTGCATGAAAGAAATCGAGATTGATGCGTCGGATGAGAGGTAGGAGTTGTTGACAAGGAGGGATAGATGTGACGTATGGAATCCAAGACTGGGCCAGCCGCCTGAGAAGAGATGAGATTTCTTTGAGCTCCAGTGACAAGGACTGACCACACGACGTGGTCACGACTAGGCGGCTGAGGAAGTGCTAATATCCTCAGGATACAACGCGCCAGATCCAGACGCCGCTCCGTACCACCTATGTAGAACTCCGAGGACCGACTCTCCGTCTTCAGAAAATCCAAAAAGGAAGCATGGTTTGCTGCCAACGGGGAAGACTCATCGATATTCAGCACCGAGTGCAAGGGACGCAGGGTTAACCGAACTTCAACGGCACTGAGGCCAAAGATCTGCCCAATCTGGTGAGGCAGTAGTTGCCAGACGGTGGTAGATATGGCGGAGAGGATTTGAAGCAGGCGTGGGCAGTACCGGACCGGCACCTGAGCAAGAATTTGGATATACAGCTGGTCGAGGTTTTGGAAGGGCAAGGAGTCAGGCTGCGTATCGGCGTTGAATATGATTTCGAGTTGTTCAGTCGGTAGAAATTGCTTGTCGTCAACGAATTTGATGACGGTGGCTGCGTAGATGAAATATCCCGAGGACTTTTGAACCAACGCTCTGATGACGTCGCCGGATGGCCAAGGAGATGGGACGAGCGCCATGCTTTCGCCGTGCTCTCTGTGGATGCGAGAGAACTCCCGACGGAGAAATATCTCCACATCAAGGAAGGACTGTTCGACGTTCGTTTTCTGTAAACCATGGAACGACGGATCTTCGAATACTGCACGAATGTCCGGCTCCGGGCGGCTGGCGATGATGATTTTGACTGGTAAGGCGTGCTGGGAAAATATTTTGCAAATACTGCGTAATATCTCCTGCTGGATGTCGCTTCCATCGCATTCATCGAGGCCGTCCACGAGAAGTATCCTAGGCTGGCACCTCGCAGCGGAGAGGCAGGGTTGCACGATCAACTCCTTCAACTGGGATGCCATGGATGTCGCAGCCAGGGAAGGATCTTGTCGAACCGTCTCCAGGATCAATGGCTTCAGGACAGGGTCGAAGAGCGCCAGCTGGTATGCGAGAGTGAGGAACAACGGTCTCCCGCTCCCTCGGCTCGAGTGACCTCTCTTGAAAAAGAAGCTCCCACCGAGTTGATCCGCAGCTTGGAGTCCCTCGCAAAGCGTTTGCATGATTGCAGATTTTCCCGCTCCCGCTGACCCGTGAAGCCAGATCACTCGGATGTTCGGTTTCATGATCTGACCCCACAGCCGTTCCAGCAGTTCCGTGCGGGTTTCGGGATGGCATCGTGGTTGTGGAAAGCTTTCGGCAGAATTGTAGAGCGCATCCAATGTTGCATGTCGATGTAGAATCTGCACACCTGAGTGTCTGATGTCAACCGCATTGTATCTGAAATAACGGGTGGGTTACCTATATCGCTTGTATGGAACACATTATTCACGTTCGGAGTGGTGATATATATCCCATCCCGAAAGGCATGCGGATGGGGGGTCGCTGAGGGTGGAGTATCTGTGGAAAATGAGCCCCAGACACAGTATGTATACCGATAGGATCCGCACCCGTGAATCCAGGTAGGTCATCATCCCCCGCAGGGTCGGATACAGGCTCCTGGTTACTCGAACTCGACCCGTTTATCAACCTTTGCGGATGCCCGGCCGCAGCTCCATCCACCATTCCGATATTAGCACCAGAGTCGGGGGCCCGGACAGAGAACCGTTGCTGAACTGCGAGATTGACGTCTCCAGACACATTATAGAAGTTTCCATTGCTGAATTGGAAGTTGGTGGAGTTGCTGAACATGGAGGTGGTCGCTGGGGTGGACCAGAAGATTGCGGTCGGGAGGAAGAAGTGACACCACATAGCCTCTGACAGCAGCTATTTTTGAACGACGTTCGCTGATTCACAGCCTTGAAAGGTCAGATGATGCCAATAGAAACCAAGTTCTGTAGGTCGTCTGTCGGAGGGCGGCAGGAGGCAAAAAGTGTTTTGATCACATCACTTTGGCCGCCGATAATCAGCGCCAAACTCAAGCTTCTCACCATCACTGCATGTCCTCGTCGACGGTCCCCTCGCAGCAGCCCTCCACCGGCCACCACTTCAGCACTCACGGAGTGTCCTCAAACACCCAAACCCAGCCCGTTGTAAGAGCCCATAGAGTCGTCATTCGGTCGTTACTCACCAAGACCTCCAGGATGACAAGGATGACAGCGAGAGTGGCGACGGCGTGCCCGTTGCTTCAACTCAAGCCCTGAACGACGCAGAAACTAGCGGAAGTTTCAAGGAAATCACGACTTACACGCGGCGCCTGCCCTCGCAGGCCTTCGCTGCGGAACAGCGAGAGATCCTCCCCGTCACTGACGCCACTCGCCAGGTGCGTTGCTCGCGCTTTGGTGTTTCCGCACCAGGACTCATCAATTGGCAGCGCGAGCATTCGTTCTCTCTCGCAGGAACCACCCGAAGTCCGATCCAAAAACTACCCATAGAACTACTTCATGCAATCTTCTTTGCTTGCCTTCCTTCGGACAAATACGCGCCCGTCAGCAGCCGATTCGCGCCTCTCGTTGTATCCTGGATCTGCAGATACTGGCGCCGTGTTGCGTTGGCTCTGCCAGCTCTGTGGGCGTCACTGGCACTCGAGTGCGGCTCCAGCACTCCCCAAGAGCACTGCGATTATCTTTCCACCGCCTTCAAATGCTGGATTTCGCGTGTCGGCAGGTACCCACTCTCGGTGTCGCTCCGCAGCCGGGCTATTCGTGGCAAAGAATTGCGTGATGTTGGGGTAGACTACACGTCGCTCCTCACCATCGAAGGAGTTATGCACACCTGCACCAGCCTCGACTTTGGACTCCCCATCACCGCTGGAGAGTTTCACATCCTCATGCGCCACGCGTTCACCCTCATTTCGGCGTCTTTCTCGTCAGTCACGTCTAATCGGAGATTTGACAATGAACCAATCGAGGTGGAGCACCTCCAAACACTTGAAATCACCATCACCTGCGGATACAGCGTATCTGTCCTCACCCCGCTTGTCCTCCCCGCACTAACAACGCTTCGTCTAATAGACGGAGGTCCACCAGCGGTCACCTGGGCCGCCGCCGCCGCCACTCTCGCTCAACGTTCCTCCGCGTGCACAGACTCCCTTGGACTCACAGAACTCTCCCACACGCGATCGCACAACGGTCCTGCCCACTGGAGCTCGGAGATCAACATGACACCCGCATTGTTCGCGCTAGTCTCGCACCCTGCGATGCAGAACCTCGAGCGGCTAGCGCTCCGGGAGAGAGCGCCCCTAGCCACCTCGGCTGCGTTCTCCCGTGCAGATCCGAACCTCAAAGCGTCTACGCTTGCAGTCTTCGCGAAGCCGGGAACGTTGCCAAAGTTGCGGGAGCTCGTGTTGGAGACGTGCGTGGCTCCGGATGGGGTGCTGAGTGATGTTATTGGGACGAGAATGGGGCGTTTTCTTGATCATTCCGAGGACGAGCAAGAGGAGGAGTGCGGCGAAGGTCAGTGTGTGCGGCTGAAGAAATTGGAGGTGGAGTTTTCCAGCCTTGAGCTCGGAGGCAAGTATGAGTGCGATCGGGGGAGGTTGAGTGCGCTGGCGGAGCAGGTTGGGTTTGCGCTTGTTATCAGGCCGGTAGTTAGGGCGGAAACGAAAACTGATAGAATTTGAAGACACTAACTTCCTTTACGCCACACAATCCAACTTCACTTGAACTAAATCGTGGGTCTCAGCTGGGCTGTGCATCTCGCTGACAGTTTTATTACTGTTCCAATTAGAACCCGGGATGCCAACCCAGACACGCCTGCGCGTTCTGGCCGAACCCCGAGTTTCAGTTCAACTAGTTTCTGGCGGCGCTCGCTCGTGTCTACAACAAGTTCCCCGCCATTGGGCGCTCCTTCATAAGTTCATATCTAGGCTTCAAGTGGGCCCGCACGGACTCGGAGCACGTGATTGCGCGGTGGTGATTGCTGCGCGTCGTTTTCTGAACAGGCGACGCGTTCGGTTTCTTCCATGATTCGTCAGAGTTTCGTGGCATTGATCTCTCTCCTCTGAAGGTGTTGCACTGCTTTCACAAATTCAAAGGACGACCGGGATAAGTGTCAAAAATCTTCCTAGAGTTCTTTGCCGGCTGCATGGTCGGCGGGCGGTGCGTCATATAAATATCGCTCAATTAGTAGGTCTAATGGGTTTTTTCTACCATAATTGAATTCAGGAATAGTGAACACACGAAGTCTAGCGCCACTGCAATTTGAGGACCTGATTCATTTTCGGCAACTGTTGAATTATGGCGATAGGTAGCCTATGGTATTGTATATGGCTGGATCAAGGATCCAGAGCGCACCTCGGTAAGCTAAATCTGGGTTCAATCGCCGCACCTCACCTCGGTCCTCCGCCATACCCACGATGTCTGACAACACATGCGGGCACGTCGACGGCGGCGCCGCGGCAGGAAACGCGACCTAACTTCGCTGCAATGAAGGGAGATTTAAAGCGGCTGCGGCTGAGAGAACTGAATGGAGGTCAGCGCTTCAGCATTGACTTCCATCAGCTCAGACTCTATATTGACGCTGACAGCCTACAGGAATGTGCAAATCCCAATTTGGTGCCGCGCAGTCTCAGTAATTATATCCGCGAGCAATTTGCCAATCGAGGCTGTTGCTGAGATGATTTCTACCGGCACAAGGGACTGTCAGGTTCAAAATGCCTGTAGATTGCGACGCTACATTTGATCGGGATATGAGCACCAATCAAGACCAGCATGCCGAAGAAAAGCCGGCTTGATCCGCACGGCCATTACGAGGGGAGCATGGGAAGTATCCGATGACCTCGGTGTTTCGATTTAAAATTCAAGAGCCATCTGCGGTCTGCGCTGCCCGCTACACAGCGGTATCTGTATATGTCCACCAAACCCGAGTCCCGGACCCCGGACCGATGCTAAGCGCTGGCGGGGATGTTCGGCATGCCGGCGCGGTTCTGATGCGTTACCAAACGCGTCCGGCGCGGCGATCACACAGCCACATGGCGTTTGGAAACAAGTTTGAAATTTCCGCATGCCGCCGCAATCGGTGCTCCACATCCTTATCCGCTCTCTCGTCGACGTCGCAACGCCGCCTAGGAGGGATTTGTTGCGAGCTTGCGAGGGGGTTATACTCGCACTGGTACCTCTGAGGTCAACTGGTAATGTTGTCAATTTCGCATCTAGATTCTCGACGATCCGAAGGGGTTTATCGCCCCTTTCCAATTTCGAAATGACAAACCAAACGCAAAGCGGAATTGATATTTCGGCAAGTGCGCACGGAGAGCACCAAAATAGCGGCGCCCATCGGGATGAATTAGCCGTCGAGACCAGAGTCAAGATAAATTTGAAATCGATCCTTTTTCATCGCAGTGCTCTTCTTTTCTTAACCTCTTCGTGGGTTTTTCTTGCTTCCCGCTACCTATTTAATTCTCTGCCCCTCTGTCCCTCTGCCCACCCCCCGCCTGCGCCATGCGAGTAACGGCATCCTCCCCGTCCCCAGCGATGGCTGTAGTATCACTGCTCGGCCTCGCCGCCTCTGTACTCGCCCACCCCCAGGCAACGCGCACAAGCGAGGCAGAGGAAGCGGCCATCTCCAGTACGTCCTCTGCTTCCCTTCCCTTCCCCTTCTCGACCTTCCAGAAGCTCACAGACTATGTACGCAGACCCGACCACAGAATGCCAATCGTACGACTACCCACCTGTCACCCAAGCCATGTCCTCCTTCCCCAAAATCTGGGAGTACGCGGCGACTATCTTGCCTGGCGACGCCGCGGGGCACGCCAAGTACGCCTCGTTCAACACGTCGATACCCAAGATCGCGCCCAAAGTGCGTTGACTCTTCGCCGCAAAGTATAATTACGCCGCGCTGATAGAACCTCCTTTGTGATTTCAAATAGGGAATTCTAACGGACAGCACCAAGGGTACGAATTACCCCGCCACGGACCCCGATTGTTGGTGGACGTATAGCAATTGTCTCACACCCAAGTTGAGTGGGCTGGTTCCGGATGTTGCGGACGTCCCTGAGGTGTGTGACTTTGGCCCGAGCTGTTGGACTGACTGACGGCCTGCAGCCCCGAACGCTTGGGTACGGTTTCGATGACGGGCCGTATTGTGGGCACAATGTGTGGTACGATTACCTCTCGTCTCAAAATCAGAAAGCCAGTGCGTCAAGTCCTTATTTCGCGTCGATTGTCGCTGACTGTTTTGGCTGTAGCAATGTTCTACATCGGCTCCAACGTGATGGACTACCCACTCGAGGCGCAGCGTGCCATCACCGACGGGCATGAGATTTGTGCTCGTGAGTTTGCGGTCGGTTTGAACTCCGGTTCATTTACTTATTCTCGTTCGCAGACACCTGGTCCCACAATTACATGACTGCTACGTCGAATGAAGGAGCGTTTGCAGAGCTCTGGTACTCGATTCAGGCGATCAAATTGGTTACGGGGGTTACTCCGACGTGTTGGCGCGTGCGTACGCTACCAGCCTTCCTATTCTTCCAAACATTCCTGACTCTCCCCAATAGCCTCCGTACGGCGACGTCGACGATCGAATCAGGTACATCGCCGCTCAACTGGGCCTCCAGACCACCGTGTGGAAGTACGACACGGAGGACGGCACGGAGGGAAGCGACGGGGTCACTGCTGCTGATGTGACAAAGAACTACGACGACTTCATCACCAAGGCGTCGCAGGGTGCATTTAACACTGTGAGTTTGAACTCGCTCTCTCAAGTTCGAATTGAATTGACTGCTTACTTGCGGCTCACAGGTTGGCGCGATCCTCCTGACGCACGAGTTGACCAACTTTACGATGCAAACCGCTATGGATTACCACCCCAAGCTGATGCAGGTTTTCGATGTGTGTTACTCACCCCGATTTCCATTTCTTTACGCTGACTGCACCATAGCACATCGTACCCATCGCCGTCGCGCAAAACAAAACGACACCATACCTTGAGACGAATTACACCATGCCTACATTCGCGGAGTGTGCGTCCTTCCTTTCCATCAATTCAAATCGAATGAATGGGCTGATACTTTGATGTACAGATATCGCCGGTACGACGCAGACCAACGGAACCACTGCCGTCTCCTCCGCACCGGCACAGTCGAATTCTGGCTCACCCACGAGCAGCGGTAGCGACCCCGCGACGTCCAGCGGTTCGCCCTCGCCTGGATCCTCTGGGGAGCAAAACCAGCATGTCAATGGCGTCGTCGGCCGCGTCAAAGGAAGTGTATCGGGACCCCTGTCAGCCGTCGGCGCCGCAGTGTTCGCGCTTCTTTGGCTGTGATCGCATGCATATGCCAGTGATAAGTTCGATTGGATTCTCACATTCGACGGACACGTATATATTATTTTTTATTCACGAGCGGACGGACAGCCTCGGACTCATTTGCTTATGATAATATGCATCTCACTCGCGATGGCTAGTTATACTTGGATGCAATGACGAGTTTAATGAATGAACTGGACGAGCTCGGCCCTTTAATCAACGCTTTCATTTGGCTTGCCATTCAACTCAATTAGTCGGATTCATTGATTAGCGTCCTGTAGCATCGTGAGTTAGAACCAAGATAGAAGATAGCCTGACGCCGACGGGCGACAAACGGGCGATGGTAAACTTGAGTTGGGTTTATGAAAGTCACGTTGTGTTCGGATCAACTAATCAAAATCAATGTATCAACCATGAAGCTAGATAAAAAAGATAATCAGTGACAACCTGTGCCAAACTCACTTGCAACTCTTGCCACCAATTTGCCACATGTCCTCCCCATCGGTGGCCGCCTCGCAGCCTTCCATCGGCCAGCTTTTCTCGTCAATGGCGGGATATCCCTCCTCGCACAGCTCGCCCCCTATCACTGTAAGAGCAGAATCATTGAGTGGACAGCCTACGGAGTGGCTCACAAAGACTTGCAGGATGATTCGGATTATAGCGATGTTGATATGACTCAACCTGTGGACTACGACGAACCTCCCAGGCGGGACAGGAGAATCACGGCTGAGAATCACAGCCGACGCCCGCCCTCGCAGGCCTTGGTTGCGGAACAGCGAGAGATTCCCGCCGCCACCGACGCCACTCGCCAAGTGTGTTATTCCCCCCTTTTTCTCTCAACACCGCCGCTGATCAATCTGCAGCGCGAACAAACATTTTCTCTCACAGGAACAAGCCTATGCCCGATTCAAAAACTTCCCCTCGAACTACTTCATGCAATCTTTATCGCTTGCCTTCCATTGGACAAGTATGTGCCCGTCAGCCGACGATTGGGACCGCTGCTCGTATCCTGGGTCTGCAGAGACTGGCGCCGTGCCGCACTGGGGCTGCCTGCCCTTTGGGCATCTCTCGCGCTCGAGTGCAGTTCCAGCACTCTCCGAGGGCAGTGCGAGTACCTTTCCTCCGCCTACAAAAACTGGCTTTCCCATGTCGGTCGACACCCGCTGTCGCTGTCGCTCCGAGCCCGCGGGCTGAGCCTCGGCCAAAACCTGTGGGACCGCGTTGGGTTCGAGTACACCTCGTTCCTCACCATCGAAGGGGTTATACACAGGTGCACCACCCTTGATTGTGGAATACCTATCTGCGCCACGCAGTTTCACACCCTCATGAAACAGGCGTTCGCTCTCGTGTCGGCGTCCTTTTCTTCAGTCACGCCGGTCGAGGAATTTGACAAAGAGCATGAGGCGATTGAGGTGGAGCGCCTCCAAATGCTGAACATGACCACGTCCCGGGGAACCAGCGCCTCCCTCCTCGCCCGGCTTGTCCTCCCCGCGCTACGGACACTCCGTCTGACAGACCGCCACCCGTCAGCGGTGACATGGGCAGCCGTAGCTGCTCTCGCCCAACGTTCCTCCGAGGTCGCAGGTACAAACTCCTTCCAACTCGCAGAATTCTCCCACACGCGATCGTACAGCAATCCTGACTCTGACTCCGTGAGCCCGGACATCAGCAATGCAAACACATTCTCCGCGCTCGTATCAAGCCCCGCGATGCAGAACCTCCAGCGGCTCGCGCTCCGTGAGACCGTACCCTTGGTTCCATCCTCCCATGTAGTTGCGGAAGATTTCAACCTTAGCGCGCCTGCTCTTGCACCATTTGCGCGGCCGGGGACGCTGCCAAAGCTGAGGGAGCTCGTGTTGGAGAGGTGCGTGGCGCCGGATGGGGTGTTGAGTGATGTTATGAGGACAAGGATGCAGGGATTCCTTGATCATCCCGAGGAGGAGGAGGAGGAGGAGGAAACCGTTGAAGGCCGGTGTGTGCGGCTCAAGAAGTTGGAGGTCGCATTTCCGTCGCTTTCTGGCTTTGAGGGACTCGTACGCACATATGAGCGCGATAGGGGAATGTTGAGTGCGTTGGCGGAGCAGGTTGGGTTTGAGCTTGTTATCACGCCGGTCGTTGAGGAGTAGAAGAGCCGGGAGCAGAGCTGATGGAATATTCTAGCCTTGCAGGATCGGATTGTCAATACGAGCATTCCTCCATCAATTCTTCCATTTCCTCTGCATAACCCTCCCAGCGCTGGATTACTCCCGGTGGGCATTTGGATTTCTGGAACACCAGTTAGAAATCGGCGAATAGCAAGCTTTCCAATGTACCTTGAGCCATCCTACGATGCGATGTATAGTGAGCAGGGAGAAGGAATATCCGAGTGAGCCGAATCCAATGTAGGGTGGAACGAATTCGGCTAGTTTGCGCAGAAGTTCAGGATCGGATGGCGGACACCGGGAAATTGTAAAACTCCATCGTTGATCCGGATAGCGACCAAATGTCTCGTCCCTGGTACTGGGTAAGCAGCGCTTTGAGCGTAATTAGATCAATTCTGTCGTACCACACTTCAAATGGCAGTTCACCGTTACGAATCCTCTCCATGAGATGGATGAAACCCAAGGCAACATCTCTGCGGGCCGCAGCTGATGGAGCCCCCCAGGAGCCAATGGGATCCCCGACCAATTTTAAAGTCCATATTCTCTCCAAAATATCACTCCATGAGATGTTCAGGAGAATGCGAACACGGAAGAGGATTTTGGAATGCTGACAGAATATGTTGCCCATACGCTCGGCGCGGTCAGAGTGAAGATATGAAAAGAAAGCAAGTTCCAACACTCGTCGGACTTTAGGGACTGTGAAGGCTAGTCCGGTCCAGGTGGGTCCGAAACTGACAGCAGCCATCCACGAAATTCTCTCCCAGAGTTCAATTAGATCTTCGGGACAATCGGGAATTTTCTGCAAATAAATCAAGAGGGTGAATAATTGTACAATGGACGACAAGCACTCACTCTCATCCAAGCGATCAATTCTGGGATTCCGCGTGTCTGATGGCTGTCAACGGGTTTGACGAATTGAAAGACGTCCGGATTTAAAAGCCGGATGTGAGGCAAGAGTTCTGCCCTCGGTGACACGGATATAAGGAACGATATCCAGACCCCGGAAAGCGGCCTGGCATGGAATTAGCCCAGCCCAAGGAGAAATCCGTTTGGTTTTAGTAACGAACCGAACAACATGATTGCGGCTGTAAAGCTCTTTCAGGGGGGACGACAATGCAATGAGCACGGAACGAGCTAGTTCGAAACGGCGCTGCTCTCCGCCGACATAGAATGTCAACGACCGGCTTTCAGTCACCAGAAAATCCATGAAAGACGCGTGGCTTGCCGTAATCGGCGAGCACTCGTCGGTATTGAGAAGCGACTGTAGTTTGCGTACTGCGAGCTCTATTTCGCCAGCCTCCAGTCTGAAGAGTTGTTCCATCTGGTGAGCAGAGAGTTGCCAACCAAGAGATATGACACAAAGGACGTCCAGAACGTGTGGTCGAAACCGCGTTGGAACCTGGGAAAGAATGTGGATGTAGAGTTGATCCAGCGTCTCAAAAGGTGTTCTGGAGTCATTTGGGTCCGAAGTCCCCTCCAGAATAATCTGCAGCTGCTCCGTTGGTCGAAACTGTTTGTCGTCGACGAATTTAATGACGGTGGCCGCGTAGACGAAATACCCGGACGATTTTTGCACCAGCTTGTTCAGAATGTTCTCAGATGGCCATGAGACGGGGGTTTGAGCCATGGTCCGGTAGTGTTCTTGCCGAATTCTGGAGAACTCCCGCCGGAAGAATGTGTCCACATCGAGGAAAGACTGCTCGATATTCAAGCTGCGCAGACCGCGGAATGCAGGATCGTCGAACATTTCGCGAATCTCTGGCTCCGCGCGGCTGGCGATTACGATTTTGAGAGGTAAATCACGAGAGCAGAAGAGTTTGCGAATGGAACGCAATATCTCCTGCTGGACGGGAGCTCCGTCACACTCGTCGAGTCCATCAACAAGAAGTATGCGATGCACCACCTCATCCGAGGGGTCTTCCGCTTGTGCACAAGCCGATAAACAGGGCTTGACAAGAAGTTCTTGGAGCTGAGATGCCATAGACGTCCCGACCAGAGAAGGGTGCTGTTGGACTGCCTCCGAGACCGCGCGCTTAAGCAGATGTCCGTCAAAGAGGGCTAGCTGGTACGCCAGGGTAGCAAACAGCGCCGTGGCGCTCCCGCGGCTCGGGTGGCCTCTCTTGAAAAAGAAACTACCCCCCAGGCAATTGGCGTCTCGCAGTTTTTGGCACATTGTCTGCATGATGGCAGATTTTCCCGCTCCTGCGGGTCCATGAAGCCAGATAACGGAAATATCGGGCGCCATCATACGGCCCCAAAGTTCAGCCAGCAGCGCTTCGCGGGTCGCGGGATGACACCGCGGTTGCGGAAAGCTCCCGGCCGAGTCGTACACGGCATCCAGTGCGACATGTTGATGGAGTATGTGGACACCTTGGGCACGGTCTGCAAGGATCAAGACTCAAGAGACGACTCAGACACAGAAATCGGTAGACCTACCAAGTTCTCTATCTTCAAGGATGTTATATACATTATTCACGTTTGGCGTTGTGATATTGAATTGATTCCGAGAAACATCTTCAGGCGGCGAGGCCACCGAAGGAAGACACCTTGGCAGAGGGGAAGCATCTGCGCGGATCGGTGTCAGATACGTAGTCGTGCTACGGCTGTGCTGACCGCTATTGTGAATCGCTGGCGCTCCGGAAAGCTGAGACTGAGACTGAAGCCCTTTGGATCCACGTCGAGAATCCGAAGTGGGAGCCTCGCTCGTCACCCTGAGGCGTGACGAGGTGCTAAACTGTTGCTGGATCGCAAGCGTCACATCCCCAGCGACAGTGTAGAAGTTGCCGCCCTGGACTTGAAAATTGCTGGAGTTGTTGAACATGAGAATGGTCCCAGGCACCAAGACGGCCGGCTTAGGCAGAGATGCGGCAAAGTAGGAGAAGGACGAAGGAAGGACGAAGGAAGCACCAAGGAAGCAGCGAGCACACTGTCAAGATGTATTGATGCACGCACAGCCTCGTGTATAGCCATGCGGCCAACATGCGGCTGCAGCGGAAATAGGACATGGCCCAATTACAGCCTCGAAAATCGTTCCACAAACTCGACAAGCGTAGCAAACGCCTCGCGTGCAAAGAAATCCAAATTCATATCATGCCCACTTCCCTGTGCGACGACGAGGTCAAAACTCTTTGCCGCAGGCCACAGAGCACCCTCCGCCGCCCTCAAAGCCACAACATCATCACACCGTCCAGTCCCCACACAAAACGACCGATCCTCCGAACCAATGACTTTGGCTACAGCCCCCGTGTACTCCGCCTCCAACGACGTCGTCGGGAGTTGCATCGCAATGGAAATAGACCCTAGGTCCTTGGTGAAATTGTCGTGGATGATCATGCGCGGCGAGTAAGAGTGGGCGTTGGGTGGGTAGAACAAGCTGCGATTTTCCGTTGTGAAGTACCCGGGGTGGAGGGATCCCCATCGGTCTGGGTTGGCTTCCTGCGCAGTGATGCCGACCAAGGGAATGTTGAAGGACGTGCCCGGTTGGACGCTGAGCAAGGCTGTTAGGATGAGGCCATCGAATACGGAGCGCGTGCCCTCCACGATCGAATTGAAGGTCAGCAATGCCGAGCCCACGCTGTGTCCGATTCCGATGATCTTTTTGAAGGGCGGGACTCCCGGGAGGATGGATGCGCTTTTGAGATGGCGAGCGACCTCCGATATGGCAGCGGCACTGGTGGGGAACTGAACGTCCGAGGGATCGCTCGGCCGCGAGCTCAGACCAACGCCCAATTGGTCGATGGCAAGCGATGCAAACCCACGCTCGCACGAAAAGGCTGCGTACGAGTAGTTGCGGAATTCCGCGACAGAGGGCGACCAATACTCGCTGGAATAGGTGAATCCGTGAACGAGAAGCTGGATAACATCTGGAACATGGCGGTGAGCAATTGCGTGGTGATTTTGAGAAGGAAAGGCGGACCTGCATTTTGAGGAGAAGGAACGTCTGGACGGCAGAAAGTCCCAGCGATATCGTACGTCTCGTTGACGCGGCGCAGATCAGGAGAGACCTCGGTGGGATCCGTGGGCACAAACGCATCGGTATTGACTTGGAAGACGCTACTCGCATTGGTCTGAAGCCCCGCAAAGGCATCAGTCGGATCGGTCGGTACGAGGGCGTCAACATGGACTGGGATGGTGACATGCGAGCAGGCGCAGGACGAGCCCGAGACAATGTGCAAGTCGGACAGATATGAGAGTAACACAAGTGCAGAGAAGAGCATGGTCGGGGAGATGGTCTTTCCGCCGAAGAACTACGAGTTTTTATATCTAGATGTGTAGACCTGCGGGAACGGACGGATTCGGGTGAGAATCTTGACAGAGCGCGCGAGGTTGAGACAGACTCAACGCGGTAGTCATGCGAGAAGCAAAGCCACACCGCCCGAGTAGGGACTACGCTCAGAGGCATCATGGAGTGACGAGTCCGTCCGACTCCGGGGCAAGGTTGGCAAGGATCGTTTGCAGCGCCACCCGGTGAGCACAAGATGAAGATGTCTTATTGTGATTCGGAGGTCGCAAGATTGGCGTGGCTCACGCCCATCGAGGGTTTTCCGCCGCTGGCGGGAGGAAGAGAGCGACATGCTGTGCGGTGGGAGAAAATGTCCCAAATGGGGATGGATCATGACATCTCTCTCGAATTGGCAAGCGTAGCAACTGCGTCACCAAGACTTTCTCCTCCTCCTCCGCCTGGATGCGAAGACGGACGATCCAATACCTGGTTCTGCTATTCGTCGGAGCAGTAGCCACACACCTGGTATGAATCCCCCGCACTCTGCACCCGCCCGGACCTCACATTTGGCTGCAGTACTTTTTCTCCTCTGACGGTATCGACCCTTCCTACATCCCGGACTGGCTGCAAGAGGATGAGACTCCGGAGGCCGTATCGAAGGGGCGTCTTTTAGCAGATGCTCCGAAGCGAAATGCTGTTGTGGCTGCTTTCAAGGTGCGTGTGTGGCACACGACCTGAGATGTGCTTCTAATGACTTGAATTCTAGCACGCGTGGTCAGCCTATGGTGTGGCTTTTGCTCCATTTCCTCTCAGAATCTCTAATCCTTCGATTCAGAACGAGATGCCATGGGTTCCGACGAATACCACCCCATTAGCCACCAGGGGAAGAACCTTTCGCACACTGGAGGCATTGGATACACCATCGTCGACGCCATCGACACCATGCTCCTCATGGACCTCAAAGAGGAGTACTCCCGTGCAGCAGAGTGGGTGAGAACCTCCCTCCGCTTCGACAGAGACGGTCATTCTCGGTGTTTCAATACTTTCGAGGTGCGTTACAAAATTATATCTCCTCTCATTCACCCTGATGTCAATGCAGACGACGATCCGTGTCCTCGGAGGCTTGCTCTCCGCACATCACCTCACCTCCGACCCAATGTACCTCCACCACGCTGTCGACCTCGCAGCCCGTATGCTCCCGGCGTTTGATACGACGTCGGGGCTCCCCATGACTTCCATCGATCTCGAGCAGCGCAAAGGTATTGCAGACGTGTATATCAGCACCGCCGAGGCAACGACTCTGCAGCTCGAATTCCGGGATCTCGCTCAGCTGACGGGGAATGAGATCTACTGGCACAAGGCAGAGAAAGTCATGGCCGTCGTAGAAAAGGCGAGACTGCCCAGTAATTTGGCACCGATATCCATGAGGTATCTTTCTCTCTCGTTAATTCTCATTACATGTTTACGATTCACAGTGCGAACGATGGCACGTATCTGCTGTCGGACATCCGGCTCGGTTCGCGGGGCGACTCTTACTACGAGTACCTACTGAAACAATACTTACAAACAGTCCGTTTCTCTCTCCTGCCTATGTCCGAGCTGACCAATTCTCCAGGACCGCACGGAACCCGTGTATCTCAAAGTAGGCGTCTTTCAGTCAACCGACATCTGGTTTTCACGACACGCAGATGTACGAAGACGCGATGCAAGGCATTCACGACCACCTTGTGCACAAAACGCCCAAACACAAGCTCACCTATCTCGCCGAGCTCCACCCGCGAGGGCCGAATTGGCAGACGTGCGTTGCGCTCGTCCCCTTGCTCACCTCGATCAACCCTCTTACAGGACATGGGACGTCGAACCGAAACAAGACCACCTTGTATGCTTCCTCGCTGGATCGCTCATGCTGGGTGCGACCACTGCGGGCGCTCTTCCGAACACCAAGGTCTCCGTCCCGCCGCAGATGAGCGAACTGACAAAGGCGGGCAGGAGGGATTGGGAGACGGGTGTGGCGCTCCTGGAGGGATGCATGGCGACGCATCAGACTGCTACGTGCGTCTTCAATTCCCTCTCACTTTCGGTATTGACTTGGGATACAGCGGGCTTTCGCCTGAGATTGCGCAATTCCGGCCGGGGCCAGGATCGCTGCCTGATAGGGACTGGCATATCAAGGGGTGGAGGTACGTTTCTGCTTCGTCGTCTCTCATCTTCTGACGCTTCGAGCAGAGCGGGAGGCTCCGCGCCATACGACGCGCGGTATATGCTGCGGTACGTTCGCCTTGATTGCTTGGAGCCATGCTGAATATCCGAAATAGCCCGGAAACCATCGAATCCCTCTTCCTCGCTTGGCGCCTCACGGGCAACCCGAAGTACCGCGCCTACGCGTGGGGTATCTTCCAAGGAATTGAGCTGCATGCAAGGTTGCCTGGGGGTGGGTATGCGACTGTGTTGGATGTGGATACGGTCCCTACCAAGCTGGATGATAAACAGGAGACGTTTTATCTGGTGCGTTGTTCTTGTTCCCAAGCCAAGTCCTGAAACACAGTTGATTCACTGATGGTTGGTGTAGAGCGAGACGTTAAAATATCTGTTCTTGACTTTTGCGGATGAAGATGTGATATCGCTTGACGGTGTGTTTGTCCAGTGCTCTGACCGTCCGGTGCTCATCTTGACGCAGAATATGTGTTCAATACGGAGGTGAGTTGCGGCTGGTCCACTGCCGCCGTTGAATGTTGTACTAATTCTAATTTGACTCGAAGGCACACCCGCTTCCTATTTTCCGGCCTTCTTCTATACAGCCTTTGTTCACACTATAGTAATTTATTCCAGGAAGAGAAGAACGATCTTTTGAAATTCACCGCCGGGCAATGGCAAGCTTCGTCGAGGTGGGAGCGGTATCCGATAGGGTTTTCAGTCAGACCTACTACTAATTGTGTAAAGCGGCGGCCAGTACTGTCTTCCACGGTATCCATGAGGCGATCGCTCGGAGCTTCACTCTGCGCAATTCTTGTGGGAAAGCTTTCATCTCCAAGGGTGATTCTTGATTCTTTGCCCATGTCAACTACACCTTCTCAACCAATCGTCCCACTGCGATGTTTCCTGGCTTCGGATAAGGTTCGATTCGCTTACATCCCTGCAATACTAGATAAAGGCCGACCAAACTCCAAGAGGTGGGTATCTCACTCTCTCTCTGTGTCTTTCGATCGTCGGGACATGGCTACTACTGCTCTCCGCCGACTCAAGCAGCTGTTCAGCGGGTTATCCGCGCCGCCGGCGCCTCCGACCTACGTCGCCCCACCGGCTTCGAACGAGAAGTGTGCGTCCCACTGGCGTTACTCCTTCCTAATGCTCATGAAATACCAGTGGAATACGCTGACCTCACGATTATCGACCTCGCCACGGCGAGCACGGAAGCTGGGCGGAAGGAGCTTGCAGGGCAACTCGTTCAGGCTATGACCACGAATGGGTTCTTCTACGTCGTGAATCATGGGTATACGCAGGAGCAGGTGTGTTTCAAGTTCGTATCTTTATACAAGCTGTTCTGAGGACTTTGGGACAGACGACGCGCGTGTTCAGTATCGCGAACCTGACGTTCGACGCTGTGGGTGAGGACGAGAAGAAGACGTATATGGGCAAGTCGGAGTCGGTGTATGAGGGGTATAAGCCAAGGCAGACTTGGGTAAGTGAAGGGTTTCTTCCGAAGTTCCCGCTATGTACTACTGAATGGTTTCCGATAGAAAATCGAAGACGGGGTCCAAGATCAGATCGAGCACTACAACAGTCGGGTTTTCTATTCTTCTTCTGGTGCGAGATCGCTGAGGAAGAGGGTATTTAGTTAACCGCCACGTGCGCCAACGCGCGCATCCCGAGGCCCTGCGACCCTATCTGCGAGAAGTCGAGGCGTTTGCGCGGCACAATCACTTCAATGTTCTGTATCCGATTCTCAGGTACGTCGTCCGTCTGTTCCCAGGAAGATTTGCGTCGATCGTGGTGAACAGACTAATGGCTATCGGTCTCGAGCTGCCGGAAGAGGAGCTCGTGAAGCAACACAAGTTTGAAGCTGCTGGAGAATCGTCCGGTATGCGGATTCAAATACTTCCCATGCTGATGTAATTCACGCACCCCAAAAGTTAGATTCATGAAATAGTAGGTTGGTTCCGAGGGGCTGGGCTCAAGATCGCTTATGATTACAGCTATCCGCGCTCCGAGGATGAAGAGCAGCGCACGAAAAAGGTGTGGCTGAAAGGACACACGGGTACGTTGTACTTCTCTCCCTCTTTGATTGCTCACGACGAGAGATAAGATATCGGCTCGGTGACGATCTTGTGGTCGCAACCTATCGGGGGCCTGCAGATTCTCTCCCCGGACGGAGCATGGCGGTGGGTTCGACACATGGATAACGCCCTTGTACGTTTACCTGATCGTTTGGGAATTCCCCTCAATGAAAGCGAGCCTGTTATAGGTCATTAACGCGGGAGACGTACTAACCTTCCTTTGCGGAGGGTATTATCCTGCTACGCGTCACCGGGTACGTAACGCGTCGAATCTTCTGCCACACGAGCCTGATCCTGATCCTCGGTTTCCATCCAGGTCATCCAGCCTCCTGCAGACCAAGTCGGGCTCCCCCGCGTCGGGGTGTTCTACTTCTCGATGGCAAACGACGACGTGAAGCTCTTTCCACACGAGCAAAGTCCGGTCCTTCAGCGGGTGGGTGTTCAGCGGCTGTGTGCTAATGAGGACGCTCCGACGATGGAGGAGTGGCGGAAGAATCGTACCATTGCGTATGGGAGCAGTCAGTTGATTCCGAGCTTGCGCGAGAAGGGGGTTGAGGAGGAGTTTATCAGTGGGGTGCTCGTGAAGCATTATAATTGACCAACAACTTGTGCGTATTTCGGAGAAATTTATAAACGGCTCAACGCCTGTTTGTTCACCTTGGCTCGACTGCCGGCAATGCGGCATCATGATGTGCTCCGCAAATCCGGATCATCAAAGGAAGATTGATATCTCTCTTGAGTCTCTTCTTCCTCGCCATCTCAGTCTTTTCTGGTCTCGGTCTCGTTTCGCCCAAGACATGCATCCTTCTCTCAGCGCAGCCGCATTGCGTCACTTACCCCTTTCACTTCGAGTACGAGCGTCTCCCACTCGGGTTCATCGGCCAGTTTCTGATTCTTGCTTTTTGATAGAAGGCAGCATCTGTTGCCCTCGGCGGCACGCCTGCGGACTTCCAGAAGATGGTCGGGGAGGCCATCGAAGTCCCTGCATCCATGTGGGAGCTGCTGCTGCCTGTATTCTACGCCCACCTCAATCCGATCAAGGCGCAGCAGCTGCAGCAGCGGGACTCGGAGGTACTGGGACCAGCGGACACAGAACTCGTGGTTCTCGCCTTTCTCGCGGTTCAGGGTCTTTCGGCGATACATGAAATACCGGGAGGAGCCTGTCCCGACCTTTGGCCTGGTCTTTGGCAGTGGTCCCAGCTCATCACGAAATACAACTATTGCCTGCCCGGGTCCGTGATCAAGCATTCGAGGGAGGTGAGTGCAAATTCACTGATAGTTTCTCGAATTTGTACGAAAGGCACCCTCCTTAGGGCCCTATCCTGGCGTTTGTCGTCTTGGGGCGGATCTACAAGTCCTGTGACGACGACTGCGCGAAAATCATCGCCGCCGAGCCAGGAATCCGAGTAACGGTAGCCAAAGTGTGGGCTCTTCTCTCACGGAAGAACGGGTGGACGCCTAGCCTGCAGGTCGATGCATATGATGTCGTGCTGCATTTCCTTCGCTTTGGAATGAATATCCAGAACCGCCAGCACCATGACGACCTCGTCGAGGGAAGCGGCGGAAACCTCATGCATCAGCCTTGTACTCATTTCCGTTGACCGTTCTCCTGGCATTGTATGCACGGGGACTGAACTCTCAGTACATTCTGCTGGACTGGGTGCGTTGACATTTCGCTTATTCCTGATACAACCGACGAATATACACAGACTGCCTCTCTCCAGGCAGAGTAAGAAACACGGGATACACCGGAAGACCTCGCGAATTTGGCAGCACGATACCTCAGGGAAATTTATCCGACACTTTCATCCAAGCCCTGTACGCCGCTGATGCCTGTGCATCCGAGTCCGCAGACGAATCCGGCTTGGTAGCCTCGATATGATACAAGGCGGGGAAGATCGAGCGCAGGAAGTTGGCCACGCGCTGCCATTCCTTCCTCTGCCCACCGATGGGCGAATATTCGACGACGAAGTATCGGAGTGTATTCTGGGAAACTCGACGGTGTTTGTTTCCCTCTGGCGCAAGTTGCAATTTCGGGACGTCCGTGGCATCAAAAAGCAAGCAGAGATATCGGAGCAGAGGGCAGTGCTCTGCAAAGGCGTAGACACCGTCGAACGTCATCCGAGGTGTGATACGGTGTGCTGCGTCGCAAGGAAACGCCAACAGCTCGATGCACGGCCAAGCGCGAGCCATGTCGAGGGCGACAGCGTCGTCCATGTCCACGGCGACAGTGTGGTTGAGCCAGACATGGACGAGGTTCCGGAAGCAGAAGAGCGTCCTCAGATCGTCGCCTGATACCACGTAGAGATTGAGTTGGGTTGGAGTCAAGGGCCCCGCATTCGGAGGACTGCCCATTGAGATTTTCTCGAGTAGCGTATGGGTACAGTTCGATGCGAGCGCAGCGTACAGCTCTCGGAACAGCTGTTTGGTAGGGTATGTACGCCAGCGGCGGGCGAAAAGACTGAACTCGACCAGCGACCTGCCTGTCTGCCCGAGGAGGTTCGGCGCAGCCTCTATGGACTCGCATTCAAATATGCGGAGGGCAGGAAAGCAAGGCAGATCTCTTGGGCGCGGAGGGACACGAGGGGGCGCTGTAGACATCACCCAAAGGTAACGAAGCCGCGGAAGTCGACAGAGGTGGTTGAACGCCTTTAAATCCAGACAAGGGACAACGAGCGTTTCAAGATCGTGCAATGTGCAGACGAATGTGGAAATGGATAGATCGGGGGCAGCGCCGCAGACGCTGACGTTTTTCAAGCCGGGCAATTTCCTTGGCAGTGTCTCGAGTATGGTGAAATCAGGAGCGTAGTCCGACATAAAATGGAGCCCGGTGATTCCCGGTGACAAAAAGAGGTGGATGCGATGAAAAAGTTCCATGTCATTGAAAGTCTGCCAGTCGAGGATCTCGAGTCTGGGGAAGATGGTGCCTTTGGAAAATGTGGCAGCAAGGCTGTCATATACGGCTCTGGGGGGGTAGGGTACGTTGAATTTCAACCTAGTTTTAACCACGCGGTACGTTGAGTTTCACTGAAGCCTACGTTGATTTTCACCGGGCCTACGTTGATTTTCACCTCCAGATTACGTTGAAATCTACGTCGATAATCAACGTGATATGGCCAAAATCACTGCTCCTTCCACATGAGGTTCCCAGTGAATCTCGACGTGATTTACGTTGAATTGGGTAAAACTGCCAGCACTGCAGCACCCCATATACACTCTCACTAAAGCCTCATTCGGGCAATTAAAAGGGGAAAAGAACAAGTGCATTGAATGAATATTACAGCTAAACTAACTAGTTACAGGTGGAGGCTGACCAACCCGTATACGAAGGCGGGGCCCGCCCGCGAGGACGGACGACAGCAGTGGGGCGTGAGGAAGGCGAAAAGGCAACGGGGGAGCAAGCGGCGGCAACACCTTGAACTTGGATGGGGTACAGACTGGTGCAGATTCGGACTTGACAAACTCGACAAAGTCGAAAGCCAAAGATTTGATGCACTTCATGAGTTGAGCGTGTGGCGAAACATCTTGCATGGGAATGGCAGAGTGAAGCAGCAGGAACGGAGGTCTTCAAATATGAGCAGCGTGCAACTTCAAGACCACGGCAGAGCAAGCTTCGAGCGGCGACGTTGGCGTTGACATGGTGGTCGGCGTGATTTGAGAAACCGTGGGGCTTGGGCTTCATTTTGCGATTCGTTGACAGCGGAAGACGGCGCGTTGTTGCTGCGTTGCGATAGCCGGTAGTAACACCGGTGAGTGGATAACGGCACCGTCACCAAGGGCCGACGGGAAGCGCGATGGGGGCGGCGGCTGCGGACGCAGAGGGTCTCTGGATGAAGGGAGTAGGCCTGGAGCGGGGGAAGGTTTTGACGGCGAGAGTGATATAGAAGCGTGGCCCTGGGGAAGGCAGACAGCCGGCGGGCGGCACGTGGTAGGCTTGAGACGTGCAGTGGTCAGCGGCTGCGGACGCAGAGAGGGTGCAGGCGGGCATGAGCATGGGGAGCGAGCGGGAGATCTGAGACGACGTCCTGAGGGCGAGGGTGGCATTCAAGACAGTGGTCTGGGGCTCGCCGGGTCGGAGGTGAGCGGTATGAGATCGCGTGACGGCGGTGTGGACGAGGTGGTGGCAGCTGGGGGAAGTCGAGGCTTGCGTGAGGACGTGGAGGAAAGGAAGAAAAAAGAGCAAGGAAATCACGCCACGTCGCAATGGCGCAATATCGGTACTCGGTCACTGATCCGGTCGGAGTTTGAAGGACTTGAGACAACTGTCGTGATCAGGTCTCCAAGGAAAATTGTGAGTTCGGTTAGGGCCCAAGATGGACACGTACCGAGTGGAGCCGAGGGCAATTGGCTTCACCTTCATTGGGTTGAAACCTGGGCATGTTAATGAAGTGCCATGAAATTCAACGTAGAACGGGTTGAATCAGAATTCAACGTAAATTCAACAGTGAATCAAAATCACCGGAAGTCAACGGAAGATACGTTGATAGTTGGTATTCACCAGGAATTACGTTGAATTTCAACGTGATGCAGCTCCATAGTGCGGCTGATGTCTCGCTGTGGACGTGACGATCCTTGAAAGATCTCACTCGTCGAGCATAGAAAATGAAGCGATCCCAGTCAGAAGCACTCGGTGTGCGGGAAAGCCTCTAGGAAGATTTCGGTGAGTCGGAGAAGTGGCAGACAGCCAGCACTATCACTCACAATCGCCAGTGAGATATGCTCATCCCTCCAATTCGCGTCATTCAAACTCGCGTCGCTATCCTGGTCGGAATGAATCTCGAAGATGTACCAGAGGTCGCTCGGCATGGTACGGAGTAGATGTAGAAGGGTGCCCTGAAACCTCCAAAGAGCATCCAAGGCGGGGTCCAAGAAAGTCGTGCACGTTCTGGCGAGACGGGAGAGATCACTACAACGACGTGGATACTGCTGAACGGGAAGTCCATCCTGCAATTCAGAGGGGCCAGCTCGGGAAATCTGAGCACACATACATCGCACTATCTCGTCAATTTCAAGTGCGTGGTGCATTTCGGGCCTGGGCGTCGTTACTGAAATGGATCTCGCCCGATCTATACTGGCAGAATGGGCGTCGAGGGGGCGACGCAAGACAGGGACGAGACTGGAGCGCGCAAATGTGGCTGAATGCGCGGCGACAGACTGAGAGAGGAAGCAGGTCGGGATGACCAAGCACTGATCGGAAACGGGTTGATCCGGTGTGATACAAAAATTCGCAATGCAAACAAAAGAACTTCATCCAGATCTACTACTCCGCATATTTGCCAACAACGCCGAATGCCCCGCACGAACGGGGGACGGAGCCAGAATCGGAGCGGATTTCGTATTGCGCAGTATACCGCCCATGACTCGCATGACATCCTTCAAAAGCCGAATAACAGTCATAGCCAACAACCCACCAACTTGAGATTACACAAATAGCAGTGCCTTGTCAAACCCCAGAAACTGTTCGACAAATCCAACAAGGGTTTCAAACGGCCCCTGTGCAAAGAAATCAAGATTCAAATCATGCCCGCTCCCCTGCGCCACGACGAGGTCAAAACTCCGGGCCGCAGGCCACAACACTCGTTCCGCCTTGGTCAAGGCCTCCACGTCCTGACACTGATTCCCAGCTACCCCTCCGGCACAGAGAATCTGGTCCGACGAGCCCACGACTTTGGCCACAGGCCCAGTGTACGGCGCCGCGAGCGACGTCGTGGGCGTCTGGAAATACGTCGACACGGATCCCACGTCCTTTGTGAAATTGTCGAAAACAAGCATCCGAGACGAAAAGGTCGTTGTGTCGGGTGAGTAGAACAACGATCGGTTGTTGGTTGAGATGTATCCTGGGTCGAGGGCGGCCCAACGCTCGGGATCGACGGTTCGTGCGCTGAATAGGAATTCGGAGGAGGGCGGGGGGAGGATGTTGGGTGGCACGATGAGCGAACCCGTGAGCAGGAGTCCATCAAAGGGGGATTCGGCGCCTTCGAGGACGGCACCAAAGTGCAGGAGGATGGAACCTGCGCTGTGCCCTATACCAATGACTTTATTGAACGGTGGGAGACCCGGACGGAGGGGCGTCTGTTTGAGGTAGCGTGCGACCTGCGAGACGGCCGCGGACGTGGTGGGGTATTGCACGTCAGAGGCGTTCATGGGGCGGGAGCTGAGGCCGACTCCGAGCCAGTCGATTGCCAGGGAGGGTAGCCCACGGACGCAGGAAAAATCCGCGTAAGAGTAGTTGCGGAACTCTTCCGTGGGAGGAGACCAATATTGGCTCGTATATGTGATTCCGTGGACGAGAAGCTGGACGACATCGGGAGACACGGTATTGGGCTGGCAAAAGACGCCATAAATAGTGTATATCTCGTCGACTCGGCGGAGATCGCTCGCGTTGCTTTTAAGCCCTCCGAACTGATCTGTAGAGTCCTTGGGAACCAGGGCATCGACGTGAACGGGTATGAAATGAGATGAGCAGGTGCAGGCGAGAGCGAAGGAGGTCTGGATGCCCGAAAGCAATACGGCAAGAGTGGGGAGATACATGCTTTCCCTGGCCGCGGTGAGGTGCAGGCAGTTATTTAAATTGGAGGCGCGGAAGGCCGCGATTCTGTAGTTGGAAGCAGGCCGTAAGGGGTTTATATATCTTGTTCGCACTTTCTGCGCAGATTGCTTCGACGGAAGATTGGTACGGCATGGCGGCCGCGTGGAATAGAGGCGGAGTTGCTAAATAGGTCCAAGTTTGACACGGCGATTGAGTACTAGGCACCTCAGGAGTTGTTCAGTGGCCGCAAGGGCCGTAATGGCGGCAGTTCATCCTCGGAGTCTCTAGCAAGGGAAATTATTATGAGCCGAGTCGGTTTACTGGGAGCCGGGCTTACGAGTCTGAATCTCCCTCTCCGTAGTTTGCGGCTTCGCTTGAATCTGGCACATCATCCAAACTTGCGAGGTTGGCTTCCACCAAGTGTTTCTCCCAGTCTGCGACGATATCGCTGGAACACCCGGGAAATTCCTGCACGATTGAATAAGACTCCTGGTGTTTAAATATTGTCCGGGACTAAATTGCTAACCTTGAGCCAATCCAGGACGTGGTTGATGATCCATTGAGGGTACCAAAGAACCTTCGGACACTGGAGCGTACTGCATGTAGGAACAAACTGAAAGGTGCAGAAGGCATCCAGGAGCTCGGGATCGAACGAAGGGGATTCCAAGATGGCTAGACTCCACAGACTGTCCCCTCGGAAATAGTCCCTTCAGCTTTCGTGTCAGCAGAGCAAACTTTGGACGCGTGCACATACCATGTTCTTGCTGGGAGTTCTCCGTCCAGGATTTTGCGCATTAGAGTCATTAAACCCAGCACAATCTTTTTGTATGCATCACCACTGTCGTGTAAGGCGGACGAGACCGCTGGGGAGCGCAAAGCCCGTACTGAGGTGAGAATGTCGTCCCAGGACACTTCCAGGACAGTATGAAGCCAAAATAAACAAGGTCCGTTCCATACGCTGTGTCGGCTGAGGAGGATCAAGGTTTCCGATATGTGTCCGAGGCTTGGGTCACTTTGGGAGTACGCGTATAATTCCTGACTGTCGCGAATCAAATCTGACCGAGGAAAGGACAATGCCCAGTCAACGCGCTCCCAGAGCTCGATAAGGTCCTCTGGTGGCTCAGGGACGCGCTAGATGAGGAATCTAAGGCTCCAAGTACTGTTGGAAGCGAGACAAGCTTGCCTTCATCCAATTTATCAACTCCCAAATATCTTGATTTCCCATTCCTGTGAGGAGCAAGAAGCCGAGATTCAATTGGGGGATAAAGGAGAGCAGATCTGAACATGGGTCCATAGACGTAATAAACGAGAGCCAAAGAGGGCCAAGCACCCTAGGAAAATGGTTGAGACGTGGTTCAGGATAAGAACGGCCAGCACAAACCAGGATACGTGATCCTCGCGAGGTAAACGCTCGTCGCAGGTCAATATCTTGAGAACCGAACGACCTAGCCTGCGCCGTCGCTCCGCGTTCCCGATATAAAACTCCGTCGATCGGCTTTCAATCATCAGAAATTCGACAAACGAGGCATGGCTAGTGGTGACCGGACTGGAATCGTCCACAGTGAGGACGGAGTGTAATTTCCGCAGGGTGAGTCGGACATCACCGGTCTTGAGGTCCAGGAGCTGCTCGATATGCCTGGTGGACAGCATCCACCCGGTCGAAATGACAGAGAGGATGTCGAGAAGGAGGGCGCGAGACCTGGTCGGAACTTGGGAGAGAATCTGGATATACAGCTGGTCGAGAGCCTCGAATGGAGAATCGCCGGAATTGGAGTTGCCGTTCAATATGATCTGAAGTTGCTCCGAGGGTCGGAACTGCTTGTCGTCTACGAATCGAATGACCGTTGCCGCATAGACGAAATATCCGGAAGAAGTTTCGACGAGTGTCGCCAAATCGTCCTCCGACGGCCAAGGAGTGGGGATGTGCGCCATGGTATGGCGGTGTTCTTGGTGTATGCGAGAGAATTCTATGCGGAGAAACCTCTTCACGTCCGTGAATGAGCGTCTCATTCTTGTCATCTGCAAGCCTTGGAATGAAGGGTCCTCGAATATTTCTCGGATGTCAGGCTCCGGGCGACTGGCAATGATGATTTTCACTGGCAGGGCATGGTGGCAGAAGATTCGGCAAATGGATCGCAGTACTTCTTGCTGAGCCACAGTGCCATCGCACTCGTCGAGCCCGTCAACGAGGAGTATTCGAGGCGCCGGGTTGGAAGCTATTAAACAGGGATCTACAACCAGTTCCTTTAATTGGGAGGATATGGACGTCCCAGCAAGGGAGGGGTTTCGTTCTATCGTCTCCAAAATCGGAGACTTGAGAACAGGGTCACAGAGGGCGAGTTGGTAGGCGAGAGTAGTGAACAGGGCAGCCGCATTACCGCGACTGGCATGACCGCGCTTGAAGAAGAAACTTCCGCCGAAGATCCCAGCATCTTGCAGTTGCTGACACAGTGTATGCATGATGGCGGATTTTCCGGCACCTGCAGGTCCATGAAGCCAGATGACCCGGTTCTGCGGCTTCAACATTCGGCGCCATAAGCGATCCAACAGCTGACTGCGGGTTTCGGGATGGCACTGAGGTTGAGGAAAGCTTTCGGCAGAGTTATATAACGCTTCCAAAGCCGCGTGGCGATGGAGAATGTGAATGCCTGAAAACGGGTCAAGTTCATCGTCAGAGACAATGCGAGGTGAGAACTTCCTGTATCTCCCGTATTATACATGACCGCGTGGGGGGTTGTGATATGCACCGTTGAATCTCGAGGACCATCCATGTTGGTCGCGGAATGAGGGGGAGCAGGGTGTTGGTTTGCTGGTGCGGAGACGGCGAAACGCGATGCGGCATCTGGAGTGGTACATTGAGAGGGGAAAGCGTGGTGGCACCTCTGCTTACCGTACGGTGCATATCGATGTGAACCGAGACCATTCCCTCTTGCAGGCCC
>JARKIF010000172.1:0-66109 GCA_029378245.1 Roridomyces roridus
GAGATGTACTTACCTTGGCTGCAGCCGCGGTTGCGAGTTGCTGCGAGAGGACAAGAGCGAAGAGGGCAAAAAAGTTCATTGCAGATGAGGATTGCCTACAGTCTGCAGTGTTCACGCCGCCCTTTTTAACCATCCGGTGGTTGCTATTTGGGAAAGAATTCCCAGTCATGGAGGCAAAAGCCGTCGCAGTTATTCATTTGGGAGAACCAGCTATATGCGGTCGCAGAAAGCACACCATGTTCAATCCATGAATCAGGTTGTTAAAGCGCTATGTCAGGCTGGTGGAGTACTTCAGGTCTACATTTACCGCCACATTTCCTCGGGTATTATCGGAACGAATCTCAAGGCTTCCATATCGAATCAGTTTCACGAGCACCTATGTATCTACATTCACCGGCTGTCGTGTTCAAACTTCCGCACCAGTAACCTTGGACATTCTTTCCCGGATCGAATTTGCCCGTCCCAGGCAATTCAAAGTTTTCATTTCGACAACATGCAGAATCTAACAAGAATCTAAACCAAACCTGAAAACAACACTGTCACGATCGTTCCGTCTAAACAGAGATACCAAATGCTCACGGTGTAGCCCACTCACGGTGTAGCCCACTCACGGCGAACGTCCCGCCAGCATCCTAAACGCCGCTCCAATCTTACTCTGCACACGCAAATCGAACGACCACGGTCTGGCTGTGCTATCCCTTCTAGGTCCATGACACCAGAGTTCGCCCTCGCGGGGAAGCATGGCGCCGACAACTTCCTCAGGGACCGCGTGAGACAAGGGCCCGCCCAGGAACAGGAAGTAAGAAGCCTGGTGTGAGTTCAAGCTCAGTCGAAGCAGGTATAATTTTGGTATCAAGAAGCACGGAAGCAAAGAAGTCTGTACGCTGCGCACAATACGAACACGCCTCGAGGCTCCGGCATTGAGAATGCCGGAGCGAACCTCGTTGAGTCATTCCAAGGAAGTTGCGTTTATAATTACATATCACCTCGTGTTTGGAATTTGGCAGAGCAATTTCCAGAATGCGCGGCTTTCCAGATTTCCAGATGATTCGGGGCACCACATATGAGTCAATTTTCAAGCGGTGGCTGATATCGACGAATCTCGGATTGCCCCCACTTCTCCAATGAGCGACCACCACCCTGCTGCCATTCCCATCGACGACTCGGAGCCTCTCGATGGAGGGGACAAACCGGACGACGCAGGCCAAGAACCTCTCATTGATGGGACTGTTGAGCACTACAAAGGACAGGCGTGCGTGCTAGAAACTGTCCTCCGTGACCTCCTTCTCATATATCATCGCCAGCCGGGCTCTCAACCGCACACAGAGAGCGGTATCCAGAGTCCTTGTGATCAAGCATGACGTTTCTGCGCTCGCTATAGCCCGAGAGTTGGGATGGTCCGAGAATGCCATCTACAAGTCGCTCTCAAACGGGTATCGAGACAATCTTCGTAAAGATCCGGATGAGAAACATCTGCCCGCGCGGTTTGCTATGATTCTAAAAAAGGTCAGAATAATCACCAGGTTCATCGACATCCCTTCGACTGAGATCTCTGTAGTTCCCAGAAGCAAAGATCAAGGTAATGCACTCAGACCTGCATGACTCGCCCGGCGAACGTTGTTCACACCATTCACTCCTTCGACAGCCAAGTGCACCCCATATCTCTGCGCGTCGTCGTGGCCCCAATGCCCCGCCGGCAACTTCTGCCGCACGTATGTCGCGTTCCCCGTCCTTGACATCCGTCCCGAGCACGAGCGCTCTCACCACCGACCAACGCTACCTGCGCGACTTTGTGGAGGAGCACATTTCGCATGAAAGTCGCGACGCCATCTATCAACAGCTCCACGATGCGGGGTTCACCGAAGAGATGTTGTCCCGGGTGGCATCCCAAGTTTCGAACGGAAAGGCGACTGAGCTGCTCAAGGAAGCGTGCCCAACCATGAAGGCGGTACATCGGCTCTTGTTTTTGGATGCATTGGAGAAGCTGCCCGTCTATGTTGCCTGAGTTTGATAACGCTGAAGTTGATTGAATGAGTTAGCTCAGATGTATGTACATGATTCAAAAGTTCGAAGAAAGAACATCAATAATACCTGCGTACCTCCACCCAGGTCCCATGACAGCCGGATTCTGCCATCTGCGCACTCATCTCTGCCGTGTATCTCTGCGAGCGGGTGAATGGCGAGTAAGTCGAGAGTCAATATGGACACACCACCATTCGCTGCAACGGCAATTCCTTTCCCGTGAGTCGGTGATATAAACGCAGAATGCAAGTATTGAGAGTACGCACATTCTCCTCCTTTTGCCGTTGCATATCAACCATGAGCCGCTCATGTAAAACTACAAAGAACAAATCAGCACGCACCAAAGAGAAGCGACGGGACGCGACATATTTACATGCTTGATCCTCGCTCGACTCGGGCATCCTTAGTCTTGGATGTTGTCGGGATGCTTGTGTGGATATATGGGCGATATACTGTAAAATAATTACTACGATAACATCCCTTTCAGAGTGCAGGCTCTGGGTCACATTTCAATTGTAATTCGGTGTTTGGATCCCATCTTGAGGGGTCGCGTCTTGGATAACATCTGCAGGATATTCACTCCTTTTCAAAAAGAGTCTTCGTGATTCTGCCGATGTGCCGATAATGTTGGCAGTGATGCGATACTGATAGGCTAAGTATTCCGAACTTGTTGGAATGCTTACTTTCTCTGTCTCGCACCTAATGCCCAACCACTTTGGAAGTTGATATGATGCTTCCCTGAGTCTTTTAAGAAAATTCCTACATGGCAGAGCATCAAATCTGGCAGTGCAAGCCAACTGAATATTTTGATCTACCATTTATCTTTTGAACCGAACCTCTGCACCATCAAATCTGCCGATACTCAATCAATCGGCATTCTAGCCAACGGCACTACACCACACCATGGAGGTTGAAATCCGGGGAGTTGTTGGAACCAAGTTGAAACCGTAAGAAATGTTGTACTCCAAATGTCGACCAACCTGGAGTTGTGCTCGAAACCCGGGTTACCATATGCACATGCCATCCAAATGAGTCCCAATAATTATTTTACAGTATATGTGCCATATGGATACGTTCCTTCCAGGGTAGAATTCACCCCTCCAAATGCCATTGAAAGTTTTACATTCTCAACAAAGTGCAGATACATATCTAAACCAAAACCAATCAGACACTGTCACGGTCGTTTGGCTTGCATATCCTGACCGTGTAGCCCACTCACGGCGAACGTCCCGCCAGCATCCTAAACGCCGCCCCAGTCTTATTCTGCACACGCAAATTGAACGACCATATGGCACATATACTGCAAAAAAATTATTGGGACTCATTTGGATGGCATGTGCATATGGTAACCCGGGTTTCGAGCACAACTCCAGGCTGGTGGACATTTGGAGTACAATATTTCTTACGGTTTCAACTTGGTTCCAACAACTCCCCGGATTTCTACCTCCAAGGTGTGGTGTAGTGCCGTTAACTAGGAATGCCGATTGATTGAGTATCGGCAGATGTGATGGTGCAGAGGTTCGGTTCAAAAGATAAATGGTAGATCAAAATATTCAGTTCGCTTGTACTACCAGATTTGATGCTCTGCCATGTATGAATTTTCTTAAAAGACGCAGGGAAGCATCATATCAACTTCCAAAGTGGTTGGGCATTAGGCGCGAGACAGAGAAAGTAAGCATTCCAACAAGTTCGGAATACTTAGCCTGTTGGTAATGCATCACTGCCAACATTATCGGCACATCAGCAGAATCACGAAGACTCTTTTTGAAAAGGAGTGAATACCCTGCAGATGTTATCCAAGACACGACCCCCCAAGATGGGATCCAAACACTGAATTACAATTGAAATGCGACCCAGAGCCTGCACTCTGAAAGGGATGTAATCGTAGCAATTATTTTACAGTATATCGCCCATACGACCACGGTCTGGCTGTGCCATCTTTTCTCGGTCGATAATAGAAGAGCTCGCCCTCGCGAGGAAGGAGGCGGCCGGTAACTTCCTCAGGGTACGCGCGAGACACGGGCCCCATCAGTTTTACGATACGGAGGTTTAAGATGTTCGGGTCATCGGGTGAAACCTCAAACTGTGCATGTCCCCTGCCTAGGGAGGTTGAGTAAGGAGAGCAGTTGGTTAGATGCACGTACCAACAAACGGACGAATCCTCTCGCCTCCCACACGCGAGTCGAATATGGCACATATACTGTAAAAAAATTAAGTTGATTACAGGTGGTTGGGATCACAGGTAAATGGAGCCCATGTTCATAAACTCACGTGGTTCTGGTTACAAGTTCGCTTGGGTAACATCTCAGGTTGGGTAACAATTCATCCTGGAGAACTCGGAACAAACCCAAGAGCGGATTCCATTTCTGGTCGATCTGACCTCGCAATTGCCAACTACTTACCCTACCGGTTATTCAGCCATATTGTGATGTGCGTGGGTTCGAACAGCGGTGGGTCCTTTTTCCTTTGGGGGTATACCCGGCCAAGGTCCACCCAGTATGACCTACTGGCCGGAATCTGGCTGCTACATTCCCTACTGCTGATGAGTGTGTTATGGCTCATATGTACCATGAATGGATGGCTTCATCACCAATTCATCAACAGTCTTTTCATGGTTAATTGCCGTGGCGGCACTCTAGCGGCTGAAGCCTGAGCCTTCCAACATAACTTCACTCGTGTGTCCGGAGGGTGAGGCACGGGCATGTCAACTAATTCTGCAAGCCTATATTCGAGGCAAACACTAGGAACACCCGACAATAAACGTCAATCCCAGAATTCCCGTCATCTTCATGGAAATCAAATCTCTCCAAGATGCCCCTCGCGGCCGCAATCTCTTCGTCCTCATGATCGAAATGCCTGCGGTGCGCTCCTCCTCTCCATATCCCGCCGCAGAGGTCCGGCGTCGGTACGTCGTCCCCCGGATCTGACGTCGAATGGCGGCAAAATGATCCTGGCGGTGAGGTCGGTTGGATGGCGAGCTTGCGCACGAGGCCGATCGCTCGCAGTTTGAGCAACCTAGCATATGGGCTGATTAATACCAATACTGGAAGCAGAGATATTGCCGAACGCACTTGTCAACCGAGGGAAGCTTGTAAAACCCTGTGTCAACGGCACGAGTATCCTCCGCGAGAATCAGATTATAGACGTGGGCGATATCGAGATAATCGGATGGGAGGAGCAATTCGGGTTTCAAAGTCGATATGGGCTTGTTTCCTATAGAATTGTTCTTAGAATCCGTGGTGCAGCATTAGGATATTCACTCACGCCGTAGAGTACTGTGCCAACGAGGCCCATGGATCCCGTGTCTCGGAGCTTTGGGATGCATATTGGATGTCAGAAAGAGGTGATAACTTCCAGGGTTTGTGAGAAGCCGCAAATGTGCGCGGCAAGGATGAGCTGGCATCGTCCCTACGAGCGGAGTCAACGAAGAAAAAAAGCGAGGACTGGTCCGAGGAGAGTCCAAGGCCACCTAGGAATGGACGAGCGCGTCGAGTCCGCGAGTCGAGTACTGTAGCATGGTTCGAGTTTAAACCACAAGGTTGCCAACCTTGGCTGCGGTTTAAACCGTCTCTGGCTGGAGCTCTATAGGACTCCTGTGAGCTGGTTTGAACCACGGTTTAAACCGTGACTGCCTTCTCAGTAGACCATATCCCTGTTCAACTTGGTTTAAACCGCGGTTTAAACCCGTTTATCTTCATCTCCCTCACCTGCTGTGGGTTTGAACCATGGTTTAAACCGTGGTTTAAACCCGTTTATCTTTATCTCCCTCACCTGCTGTGGGTTTGAACCCGTTTATCTTTATCTCCCTCACCTGCTGTGGGTTTAAACCACGGTTTAAACCAGTTTATCTTCATCTCCCTCACCTGCTGTGGGTTTGAACCACGGTTTAAACCGTGGTTTAAACCTGTTTATCTTGATGCCCTCCTTGAGGGAAAGCCCTCCCTCACCTGCTGTGGGTTTAAACCACGGTTTAAACCAGTTCATATTCAGCCCTCCCTGAAGAAAGCCTGCCTGCTGTTGGTTTAAACCGCGGTTTAAACACGTTTATCTTCAGCCTCTGCGAGTGAACTTGTGTTTAAAGTGCTGCCATTCACACTAACTGGTAGGGTTCAAACACTGTCTGTTTCAGCTCCACCCACTTACACTTGTTTTGTCAGCATGGCTTCCGAATATGTATCTTTGATTATTGCACAATTTGTAGTAGTTCATTCAAAGATTGTATAGCATACTAGTACAGAGTTATGGACTTCAGAATCTCATGTGATTCTTGTCAATTTTTCCCAGCCAGACCAGCATTCCAATCAATTGTCCTGTCAGGCCGCTCAGATCTGACATGCTGTGAGAGACTGACTCCAGGGGCAGGCCATGTTCCACCTGTGCTGTGGAACTTTTCTGCTGCTTCCCTGCTCATCTTCTCATACATATCCGCAGTTTTAAAGGCATACACCTTTGTACCTGGCTCATTTGGATGATCTCTGGCCAGTGCATTCCAGACTCCCTGCATTTTTTGAAAGCCTTGGATGGCACGGCGGAACTCTTGAGCCAGTATTTCAACCTCCTCTTGCCAGCGCTCGATATCTGCGCGGGCACGGTGCCACTGAACCTTTGCTGCTGTGAAAATGTTGAGATCTCATCAGTCATTCTGGAACTGGACCTACAATCCAATGTATACTCTGCTTCCTCTACTTCAGACATATTTCCATGATGACCCTTCCGCCAAATCCAACCCTCAAGTTTACTGCCATCACCAAGATTGTGTGGTTCATTCACACTCTTGGTGTACAAGTCTTCATCCTTCAACTCTGGGTATCTTGAGTCCCTGGTGTTTAGACCAAGAGAAATCATGGCAAGGCGGGCCTGTTGGTATTTCTTGACATAGTCCTGAATCTTTGTCTGGACATCCTGGATTTTATGCACTGCACGGGTGTTTTTGTCCTGGCCATGAACAGCATTGCCCCTTGAGTTTTTGTGGTGCCGGAGGGCTTGACTGTGGCGAATATGTTCTCGCAAACTACGCAGTGCATCATTGGCTTCGCCTTCCTGGAGCTTCAGTTCCTCAGCTCCTAGAGTCTCCAATCCCAGCTTTCGGCGATCATCACTTGTGAAATCTGAAGGCAAGAACAGTTTCTCATCCTGTGCAGATTTTTGTGGCGTGGAAATGATATATGGAATGACTTGGGGGCAGATCTGTTGTTGTTGTTCATGCCATTTCTTGAGATCCGCTACAAGGCGGGACTGTTCAATGTCTTCTCCTTCTGCTTTATTTGCCTGGCCTGTTGGGGACCTCCTCTGAAGTGCACGTCTGCATTTGTTAGACTTTGGAAACATTCAGATGAGGAAATGCATACGGTCTCGCCTGGAGTTTCAGCCCAGTGTGAAGAAAAAGTGCTATCGGGGTTGTTCCCCGACCTTGTGACAAGTCATCGGCTCTGTGTTCAGCAGCGATCATATCCTTCAGTATGTTCGCCTGGCTAGGTGCTTGAAGAAAGTTGAGATACTTGACTCTTGACATGCTGGACAAAATATTGCCATGCTCAAATATGTATTATGCACTCAGTTATCTCACCACTGACTACACATTCTGCATGGCCTCTGGGCATGTGAATGTGCCAACGTATGATATTAGTTGTCAATATCTGGCGGAGTCGATGTAAAGATTCTGTGTTCAATCATGGCTACTATGTTTGTTCTTATGTACCTATGACGTCAATCATGCAAAGTTCCCGAACGTTATAGCACGGGTTCATTTTTTTCTTTCCCGACGGTATGATCTTTTCTCACTCTCACGATTAGCCATCAAACGGAACTCGGACTCCCTTGTTCCTATCACAATATGAACTGGTTTAAACCGTGGTTTAAACCACGGTTTAAACCCACAGCAGGTGAGGGAGGGCTTTCCCTCAAGGAGGGCATCAAGATAAATGGGTTTAAACCACGGTTTAAACCGTGGTTCAAACCCACAGCAGGTGAGGGAGATGAAGATAAACTGGTTTAAACCGTGGTTTAAACCCACAGCAGGTGAGGGAGATGAAGATAAACGGGTTTAAACCACGGTTTAAACCATGGTTCAAACCCACAGCAGGTGAGGGAGATGAAGATAAACGGGTTTAAACCACGGTTCAAACCCAGTTGAACAGGATGTGTTCTACTGAGAAGGCAGTCACGGTTTAAACCGTGGTTCAAACCAACTCACAGGAGTCCTATAGAGCTCCAGCCAGAGACGGTTTAAACCACGGTTTAAACCGCAGCCAAGGTTGCCAACCTTGCGGTTTAAACTTAAACCGTGCGGTTGCTGGAGTCGACGTGACGTGGGAGAAGAAAAGAAGGAGCTGTCACAGGGTCACGGTGGGTCGGCTCATGTTTTCGGAAATCGGACCCCGAAACCTCTCCCTGACAGTTACGTTTGGATCAAGACTTGAAGAAATATGTACTGTGTACTTGAGAGCAACTTTTGAGCACTGCTGCCCGCACGGTGTGGCCCTTGTCGCGTTCGGCATGCTCCGGCAGAGCACGTCACAGCCATGGCAGCACTTGTTCCAGTGATATTTCGTTTCCGCAAAACTTTCGTGATGAATTAGTTTGGAAGCAGTTGCCCGGCTTCGGCATGGGTTTCGGGTCGAACTTCATGATCAAAAGAAGCGGCATAACGATCACTTGACTCGGCCGACAGGTATACATGACAAATACATGATGTATCGCCTTGTTTGGACCTGCCTCTTGGCTTCAAACTACCACCATCACTAATGTGCTCGGCCAAATCCCAATCGTGCCAAACACCCTGCCACCCCTACCTGATTCATTCGACGACCATCACTTGCGACAACCACTGGCACGGAACGACGACCGCCACCGCCTGCGACTACGACCGCTCTGGTGTCGAGTCTACGGCGAATTTATGCTTTTGTTGAAGAAGGATCCGGATGAAGCTGGGGCGCTGGAGAAACAATTTCATTCGTGACTCTCGAGCGTGAATTCTTGACAGGTCTTCACTGGTACGTCGGCGCCGGCTGACTTTTCCCCACCGCCTTTGACATCCTCTGCTACTCTGACATCCGCGACATCCTCCGCTCGTCCTAGTCTCGCCACATCCTCGAGCCCAGTCTCTCCGAAGGCCCACGCTCCCGTGAGTATCGTGTGTGCGACAACACTTGGGGAATAACGCGTGTGCACAGTTAGCAATTGTCATTCTGCTCCTTCATAGTCCGGTATGTGACTCTTCTCGTCGAACCCTCTGACAATCTTGGCGCAAATATTGATCTAGATCTTCTGTTTCTACTTTCATCTCTTCCCTTCTGCGTGAGTTGATTATTTCGTGGACGCGGCCAATCAAGTGAAATCATTCGGGGATTGTCCCTTGTCAGTTGATTCGGACTCGCCTCGCGCTGAGACTGACATCTCTGCCGCCAGACTCGCTCTCTACTCATCGGCACGCACATGGTCTTCTGGCTCGCCCCGCTTCGAATCCCTGTCTAATCCTCTCCCTTGTAAGTTCTATCGCTGTTCAAATACTTATTCAACCCTTGACATCTCCCTGTGTACGTTGTCAACATTGCTTGTTGACCCCACCCGCCACGCTCACGGCACTTCAGGTCGCCCGTTGACCCCCGTCCGAGTCCCACTCGGCCCTCGTCTAATTCGCTTCAAAATCCTCGTGTATTTGTCGTGAAATAATCAAATTGCTTGGCTTTTCTTGAGACCTGAAAGTGGGCCAGAGGTGCAGGGCACTCAGCCACATCTTTTATTTATCGTTTTCTCAAACCAATCACACCTGCCCTCGTGAATCCTCTCCTAGTCTCTGATCCAGTCATAGACACGCGCCAAGACTGCCCGCCTTGGGGCCTCCTCCGCCTTGCCATCCAAGTCTCCGATAATGATCTTGATTCTTGGGTGTGTAACATGTGTTGCGGATGGGAACGAGAAGCAATCCCAATGAGGGACAGCCACCGGTGATCGGTCCGGCCGCTGACATGAAAGGGGCAACGGACAAAGAGCAAGGCTTTCCTCAGTACCTTTACGATGTACTGAGGTGAGCCGCTCTCTTCCTATGTTGGACGATATCTGGACTGATTTATTACTATAGAATAGATTACTTATTCCCTGTCTAGCTTCTAACAGGGTGCTCTCCAAGTGCTCTCTCGGGAGTCGAATAAGTATTTTGTGCACCTCATTCATCACTGATCAGACAAGTATCACCGGAACAGCGCTGTAAGGCTGCCGGAGCATGCCGAGTGCGCTGCCTAAGAATCGGGATATCCGATAAGGGTGGTGCCCAGCCCAGACCAGCCTACGCATTTCGCTTGACCGGTTCGACGGCTTCAACACATCTGGATTCTGGAATGAGTTATTTCGTAAGCACTCTCGATTCGAACGTAACTGTACACAAGAGAGAGGTTCCCGGGTCCGATTTCCAAAAACGTGAGCCGACGTCTGATTGACAAGCTCGACTGTCCGGCCTTCCATACTGCGCCTATCTTGCCGATCATCGGATCATCCTAAACATTGTTCAAAGTTCCTTAAATAAGCTAAGGGCCTGCCATCGAGCCGTAGGGTAAGTATAAGGGTGAAGCCACGAAACGGGAATCACGGCGGATTCATCGTTTCGTGGTGTGGGGGAAGAGCCGTAGCAAGGGGGCACCGGGATCGAAATTTCGTACCGGGGGAGGGGGGGGGGTCCCGAGAGGGCTCGAAAAAAATTTCTATATGTATATTAGTAAATGTGTTCTGGAGCATATTGGACACTCTTGATTGAAATTTCCAAATCGGGACTGATATATTACATAATACAGCTGCCAGTCTCATCGACTCTCACAAGACATTGCCACAGACAACAAGTGTATCATTGCTCAAGTACGCATGAGATGGGTCTAATTGACACTGGGGTCCTCTAATAAGTTTGTAATACATATTTTTCCTATGGTTGGGAGCCGCGGATTGCTCGGACCGCCGGTAAATCACATGATCATGGGAATGATCTGCCTTATATAGGAGGGGAGGGGGGGGGGGGGGGTCCAGCCAGGGTCGAAAAAAACTTTTCGACCCTATATCCGAAATTCCGATCCCGATGCCCCCTTGAGCCGTAGGCTCGCCCTCTCGACCGCCTTTGGCGGGCTGCTTGAAAGCGACCGAAGTGCGGGCCGTGCCGCACCGAGAGGGGACTGAACGCGAGGGCGAGACTACGGGCTCTGAGCGCCTGGAGAGCCTCCCTGGGGAGACGGCGGGAAGCGCCGCAGGCACGGAGCCAACCCTACCCACCCGGAGCGAAGCTCACAACAGGTGGTGACGTGCCAAAGGTGCGACGCCGGCTAACCCCACCAGAGCTAAGCGAAGGGATTGCAACTTGAAGGCCGTTGTAGTATGTATTGCCCGTGGGTCATTCAGGTCAAAGATTCAAATTGGATGAGAAATGCCCCAAGTTCAAAGGTTTGACCAGCGAGAGGTTAAATTGAGGTGAGCGTTGGAATGTGATCCAAGATCAGCAGAGGGAAGGAATTGCAAGTAGGCAACAAGCAGGAGAGTCGGTGTCGGAGTCAAGAATCAAAAAGAATTAGCCCTGGGTCGAGTTTTACCAGCTCTTTTGTAGATTTAGGTTAGCATTGGAGAGTCCGTTGGAGCCGACTCAAGATCAGAGGCGGAGTTGAAGGAATTCGGGGTCGCGGTCGGGACTCGGAAGCTCTAAGTTTGCTTGGAAGCAACGAAGGGAACATCGTTGTCATCCGGGCGGGTGTATGGAGTGTGTTGAAAGAAAGGAAAGATGAGAATGAAACGTCCTGATGGCGCGCGGGGCATTGTATGGCACGAAGGAAATGCCCAGTGTTGACCAAGCCAGTGGTCGAATGCAAGCTATGGTAAGTTGAATCATGAAACCCATCGCGAGTCCGCCATTAGGTCAAGTGAGTTGCATAAGAGGATTTCGAGTTTTCAGTGTGAAGACAACAAGGATGTGAACGCGACGCCATCTCCCCTCTCCTGGGGTCGACGACCTCGTTTGTCATGGCCTTGCTAAGCCGAGTGTGCCTCGCACGATCTATGTGCCTAAGTTGAATCGTGAAACCGAACACGGCCGCGATTTGGGAATGGGAGATTGCCGTTCCTATTCAGTGTGAAGTACCGGCGTAGGGAGATCCGTGGAGCAGTTGTCGCAGAAGCAGTGGTGGGGCGGAGGAGATTATGAAGGAACGGAGGAAAATAGCGATCGAAAGGCAGGGCTGAACTCTTGGTAGAGCGATCCGGATTCGTTCAGATTTCGGCGAAGCTGGGCTACCGTAGTTCAGATGTTCATGAATGAACATGGGATGTAGCTCGCTGCTCGACCGAGACTGCAGCCGAGAGACCCGAGACTCAGGCGTCAGACAGGGAATATCAAAGTTCACAAGAAGCAGAACGTTCAAGAAAGGTAAGATGTCAAAACCTGGCTCTAATACGAAATTAGGTCGGAAGCATGGCTGGCAGCTCGTTGCGATAAAGGGAGAATTGGCAGCTAAAGGGAATTTTCAAAGTAGTCGGGCACAAAGTCGGTCGCGACGAAACAGGATTAGGGAGCTCGTCGAGACCGCGGCGCGGGTTTGTGTAACTGGTACGCATGCGGAAACCGCGGCGTGGTTGAACAGGTCTGTGTAAGTGTGCGAGCGGTGCAAAGGCCGGGGAACACATGAGGGAGACCGAAGGATGAGCGCATCATCGATTGAGAGATGAATGAGCAACAGATTCTTCGCTGAGCATGGATTCCGAGACTCTGATTCCGAGGGTCACCTAGAGTGCCAAAGGGGTGGAGTGTTGGCCCAGGAACGAATATGCGAATATGATAAGCTCGATGGCCCAAAGTATGGGAACTGGAAAGTGGAGAGAGCGCGGGGGACACAAGTAATTGTCTGCCCAATGTCAGCGGCTGGACACGGTCAAGGCAAAGTCGTAGTTTGGTCGTCGTAAGAACTGGGTAAGAGGCCAATAAGGAGGAGGCGCGAGGATTCAGAAGTGGTAAACACTAAGTTAAAGTGAGGTAGGCCCGCGGATCGATGAAGTTTGCATGCTGAGAGATGCTGGGGCGGCGATGAAAGGCATGAGATATTCGAAATTGAAACCCCAGTGGTCACTTGTCCACCCGAACCTCAAGTCATATGATAAGTAGGTCCTTCAACAGCCAATACGCAGGTTTTGCACTTGAACATGGCTGTCCGGGGGCTTCGAAATGAATAAAGCAAAATCCTGCCGGCCAGCCACTGTGGTGTGGGCGTTTCGAGAATCGAGGATGTATTATGCCGAGTCAACTTGCACCCGTCGTGCATCGAGAGGTGAGCATGCGCGCAGTGCATGGTTTTATTGACGTAGAGGCGTTAAATGATTGTTGAGTCGAATTTGAGTGAGCGATATTAAAGCTTGTAGCAGGGGATTGAGAGTTGAGATCGGTGACCATTCCACAAAATTGCTAACTGAGACTCGAAGGGACCAAAAATTGGGAATCCGGCCTAGACAATCTCGAGATATCGACCATCCTGAGGAACCCTCTGCGCCGGATTCCCGAAATTCGACTTAGTAGAACAGTGGGTCGCTTGTCCGCTTGCTCAAGTCCTCGGAGCCAGCTTCATTCTTCGCCACAGATTAGTCACAGCTTTTCGGAAGGATCTTTGCCAATGTGCAGATTATTGAATCGAAAAGGGAATGTAAGGCTGGATAAGCTGGGAAGGTAATATTTGAGTCAGAAAGTCGGGACGCCGCGGGCTCAATGGGGTGAGTAAGGGTAGAGCTGGGTAGGGGCGTTAAACGATCACAAATCGAAATAGGGCAAGCTCGGAGACCGCGAAGACTAGATAAGTTCGTGCATTGGGACAGGTTTGTTGAAAAGGATGAATGCCGGGCAGGACAAGTTGGCAAGGTAAAATTTGAGTAAGGAAGTCAGTATCCTCGGGGCAACGGAGGAAGTAGGCGAGTCAAGATTAAGAGGTGCTTGAAAAAGGAACCCGGGAAATAAGTAACAGCGGCTTCTCAGACAAAGCCAAATGAAAAGCTGACAGGAACCCAAAGAGGATCTCTGCAACGCTCGCAAGCGAGGCGTGAATAAAACACTGTGCGAGACTGAAAAGTCGTGTAGGCGGCCTGCGGTGATTGTCTGGGATAAGGGACTTCGGCGGGGAGCCCGGGTTGCTTGGCATGGAAAGCTCAACGAAAGGAAATGGAGTCAATACTGCGCATCGTCATCGTGAGATTGTCGATTAAGGGCCCGGGATAAGAAGGGAGCAGGTGTACGGGCGTCCAAAATGCGTTGGGTTTGCGAGCAAACATGAAGAAGAAAAGGTCCGGCATGAATGGACATGCACGGAAATGGTTAAGCAAGGTACATGGGGTCCAGAGCACGATAAGATGAGGTGCACGACGCACGGTAAAGTAAAGTGCAGGATGCACGGTAAAGTAAGGTGCACGGAGCACTGTAAGGTAAGATGCACGGGGCATGATTAAGGCCCGATGCACATAGCGGAAGTAAGAAATGTATGCGGGCACGCAAGTAAGACCCGAAAGATGTGCAGAAAGTAAGGCGCGCAAGAGGTGGGTAGGAAAGTAAGGCGCGCAAGGCGTGGGTAAGAGGGGTGTGCGCAAGCCACACGACAAAGTAAGGCACGTCAAATGCGGGGGAAAGAATGGCGGGGTGTGTATTAGACGGGTAAGTCGGTTCGTCGGTAAATGTCCGACAACGTAAGAGACTGCGCTATCCACCGCGAGTGTTGATGAGAAGGGTCGAGGAGGAGGGGTGCCGGTCCCTGGTGAAGGTGTGCGCAGTCCGCCGTTGCGAACCCAAGAGTGAGAGGATGAAGAACGGCGGGCACAGGCGACGTCGAGCGAAAGCCCTAGAGCCGCGGTGGAGCCCAAATCCGACATCTTGAACGACGAAAGTAGAAGTTCGACAAGGTGATGTGAGTCTGGGTGGCCGAGACTGTCGCCCTGCGGGGCTTGGGTAATGGAGCTTGGGAATGGTCGAGGTAAGAATGTACAGCGTTCGGTAACGCTGCAAGCTGCAGGAATAGTGTTTGATACGAGGACTAATGGGATGCATGGATGCGCAATTCTCGGATGGACAGTGTCGCCACCAGAGGGTAAGATCCACGAGCTCGGGAATGGCCGAGGTGGGACTGTGCGCTGTTCGGTGACGTGGCAAGCGGTGGCGGAAGCACCCTCGCGTCGCAGAGAATGTACTTGCAGCGGGGTAGAAACGCCAGGAACCCATTGCGGCTCGTTGTCCTGCACGCCAGGCCGACAACTCCGTAGCCGCACCGGAGCTGGGCGCGGAGAAGTATGATGTGTGATGAAGGAGGTGAAACATCGGAAGGTGCCCAGACGCATATATTCATGGTCTGGTTTCCTCCGGGTGCGGGAAAGGAAGAGTGTCACGACGAACTCGTTCGGGAGCCCTGACGGGTGCGAGAAGATATGACGGGTCGTGTAGTGGGTGAGGGACATCTGTAGGCCACAAAGGAGGCAACTGGGCTGCGGGAATGCGACGGGTGGTATCATGCTGTAGTCGGATGGAGGCTCCTCACGCACGCCGCCGCCGCACGCGCTGCCCACTCACGCACATGCCCGGCCTCCGCCCCTCGGGGAATGGACGGCATCATCCCAGATGATCCGCCCGTGGTGCATCTGGACACGCCGCATTGGGAAGCGTGTACGATGGGATTTGGCGAGTGGCGTGAAGAGGAGGAAGGGAAGCGGATGAGGCTGCCGGAATGGGAAAGGACGAAAGATGTCGGGAAGGGAAGAGCGGGGATGACGTAGACGAGTACCGGGCGCGCGGAGCGAGGAGCGGCTGAGCGTGGGGAGCGGGGAGCGGATGCGCATGAAAAGGGAAGAATTCTGCAATCGGTGTTAGCATCACGTCGTCAAAAAAATGAAAAACGGCACCTACAAAGCATTGGGAGGATGCGGCTGCTCACAATCGCTCAATGCTGGTACATTGCAGATACCCGGAGAATCACACCGAGCACACAGCGACCGGGACGAATTCGCTCTGACAGTACTTTTGGACAGAAGTGCCCGCCGGGAAAGAAGACTGCAGGCGTGTACGCCAAGACAGCGCAATAACGGGCGGGGAAGGTGTATCCAGCGTCGCAATTGAAAGTCATGGGAGAGGGCTAGTGTATCGCGAGCAAGCGAGGAGGCGGGTAGACGGAGAAGAGGAGAATCAAAGAGTGCTTCTGGGATGGGTGTTTAATGTGATCTTCAAATGAAGAAATGAAGAAAAGATGATACCTACTGGCTCATTGTGGACGTCCCTTGCTCTCATTTGCTCGATCTCGCCGCCGGCGCGCACCACCTGTGAAAAGGGATTGATTCGGGTAGCGGAGGCGGCGGCCGAGAGCCCGGGACGATGGGTAGTGCGCAGGTCGGGAGGGTGGGTGTATCTGGCCGGGGAGATGGATGAGCACAGTGCGAATCTCGTCGTCACCAAGGTGGGAGCTCGTCGTCATGGAGGTGGGACCAGCATCCTATCTTTTGGTGCTCCATCGTGAGCTACAGACCCCAGCGGTGTATCGTCTCAAGCAGGAAGTCAGAAATCTGGACATTGTCAGTGTGGAATCGGCAGTGGAGAGTGAGGCGACGCACTCGATTGCCACCTCATCTCCCTATTCTCCCCCCCATCGTCGAGCCCAGTGGTAAAGGTACGGTTGCAAGAGGCATCGGTGCCGATATATAGCCAGTGTCGGTCGTCGACGAGCGGGAAGCGTTGGAGAGAACGATGGTGCTGGCAAGGCGATTGCGATCACATGATTGAGTAAACAAATGTGGAATCCATCCTACCTCGGCGTACCGTCCATCCTACCTACAGTTCTGCCCAGATTAAGCAATTAACTGGTGCCTGCGATACTATGACACGCCGCCCCAAAATTTCCATCCAATGCAAGCTCTCCTTTGAATGGAATTACAAGATCTTTGAAGGCAGCAACTTGAGGCTGAATCTGAAGTTCCTGAGCCCATTGGGATGCATGACGGCAATATATTCTTCATCCACAGAGTAGAATTCTAGACAACTGGAATTTGAGCCTCTATTAATGCCAGCACCCGCGGGAGTGCTCGGTGAATTCAGAGGCGTCGACAAGCCAACTTCTCTGTCTCTGTCAGCGCAAGTGGCAAGTGGAGCCGGCGAAACGCACTGAATACATCTAAAGAGTGCTGTGAAATATTTCCAAGTGCCTGGGATTCATCGAGTGCATCCGGGAGTTGGGACAACCGGAGAACCGAAAAACCGAAATATGGCGGTCCGACTGCACATTTAATCATCCCCCCCTTTATAAAGGAAATTTCCATGTTCCCCACCTTTTTAGAGCATTTTGAGTCTAAAAAAAATGGGGGGAAAAGTCGAACTTCCCCCCCCCCCCTTTTATTGAACCAAAATTGAACATCCCACACTTTCGCGGCTCTCACTCCCCGACTTTGATTGCCGGCCTGACATCCCCACTTTTATGTCAATCTCGAAATCCCCCCACTTTTATTCGAGTTCAAAACTCCCCCCCTTTTTGGTCAACCCAACATTCCCCCACTTTCATTCAGCTCAGAAAGATTTCCCACCGGACATATCCATCGTGAAGAATCCCCTGACACATTTCATTCAACTTGCAAGGTAGTCTACAGCCTGTAGTGATGTTCAGGGCCGGGCTTGAGCCCGAAAGCCCGACCAAGCCCGCCCTGAGGCTTGACAGGGCCCAGGGCTCGGGCTTGGAGAATCTCGAGCCCGCCGAAGCCCGCCAGGCCCGGGCTTGGCTGTGTATCAGACAGCCGAGTCACTGGCGACCGGCAGGCTGTCCGACATTGCAGGGATCACTTACCAAGTGTCATTTGTCGTCTATCAGGTCAGTCGACTCATCTATATGCTGTGATTTGAGGCTTCGGCTGGATGCCGGCAAAGCCCGGTGCGGCTCCCTCTACGGAAAGAGCACAGGTTTCGACTGATTGAGCCTCCTTCATTGAAGATAAGTTGATTTCACCACAGATAGATGACATAGATATATTCACACTCACCTTTCAGGCCATTCCTCGGTACAAAATCAACTTTGCACGAAAGCCCGGGCCCAAGCCCGGGCTTCAGGCTTGGGCCGGGCTTGATGCGGGCTCGGGCTCGGGCTTGGGAAATGTTGAGCCCAAGCCCGACAAAGCCCAGCCCAAGCCCGGGCTATCGAGCCCAGCCCGGCCCTGAACATCACTAACAGCCTGTGAAGAGATATCGTCACTACATAGGTAGGTTATGAGCCAGGTGCTACATATGAGAAGACGGGTAGGGTACAATGCATATGTAGACAGCAGAGTACGTGATTAAAAGAAGCACGCATCAATGGCCGAGTTGCGACAGGCACACCACGGAGACCCAACGCGACTCCAACGCATGGCCCGCCGCCAGCTAGCTACCCCTAGCCGAGGACAATGCAGCGGCGGCACGGCATCCCACGTTGCGTCCCGCCTACATAATACTGTAGGGGCAGGCGCTGGACAGTGGAATAGGGCTGGGCAGGTTGTGTGAGCGCTAATACGGGAGGGAGAGAACGGAGGGACCCAGAAAACAAAGGGCCCCTCTGCTTTTGAAGAATCCGTGGCAGTAAAGGAGTGACTGAAGAACTTGAAGGGAAGTCATGCATCAGACTCAGAGCCGGGGCAACCGCCAGTGGTCGGGCTTCGAAGAGTGAATTAAAGGTGGCGGACTTTCTGAGTTGAATGCAAGTTTGTGGATTTTCTGAGTTGAATGAAAGTGGGGGAATGTTGGGTTGACAAAAAAGGGGGGGAATTTTGAACTCAAATAAAAGTGGGGGGATTTCGAGATTGACATAAAAGTGGGGATGTCAGGCCGGCAATCAAAGTTGGGAAGTGAGAGCCGCGAAAGTGTGGGATGTTCAATTTTAGTTCAATAAAAGGGGGGGAAAGTTCGACTTTTCCCCCCATTTTTTTTAGACTCAAAATGCTCTAAAAAGGTGGGGAACATGGAAATTTCCTTTATAAAAGGGGGGAAATCAATAAAAAAGGGGGGGATGATTAAATGTGCAGTCAGACCGCCATACCGAAAAACCGGGATTTTGCTGATGGCGGTGTTTTGCCGTTCGGCACAAACAAGTAGATCATTGATCAGACCACTCCTGACTCATGATCACTCGACAATACTATTACCCCGCCCGTTGTCTACGCCTGCCCCGCACCTAGCCACCCGACTCCCTCCCGACGTCTGTCGCCTGCGAGGCACACGTGACGTGCTACCGCCGCACAGCGACGACGGTCGTACATTGTTGCATCAACGGGCAATATTTCAAGACCCACACGTTGCCGCAGGCCCACAACAGCCATATTGCAAGAACGGTGGGACCATCGCAAGGGTTGAGGGTAGTGTTTTCCCGGCTCCGGCTTGGCTTGAAGCCGCCGGCTTGGGCTTGGCTTGACCCGGCTCCGGCTTTCGAAATCCCCAAGCCCAAGCCGTAGCCGGATATGCCGGCCGGCTTGGGCCCGGCTCCGGCTTAGCCGGCGGCTTTGGTTGATTTTTTAAAACCTCTTTTCTCACCCTCTACAGATGAACTACTGTTCGATGGAGCATCAGTAGTATAGATTGACGGATGCAAAGCGAAAATAAAGATTGCAAGTGGGATTTCTGAGCTGTTTCTGAAAGTCGGATTACCAGCCGGTAGCTGATGGGATCATGATGATCATGATCTGTCAATATTTCTACTGTCGTTCGACTCGAGAAATTCAAAGTGCAATAATGGCTGATCTTGAGTATTTTTTCAGTTACATTGGGTGCAGAGTGGTCCACTCAACAGACTCTCGAGATGACTCTGAAGTTGGGCTCGGAAGCCGGGGCTTAGCCGCCGGCTTGGGGCTTGAGAAATCCCAAGCCGGAGCCGTAAGCCGGGGTGCACACCCGGCTTGGGCTTGGCTTGGCCCGGCTTAGCCGGACCCCGGCTCTGCCGGCTTCGGGCTTCAAGCCGTAGCCGGCAAAACACTAGTTGAGGGAAGAGCAAGGGAGAAGAGAAACAATCGTGGGCCATGGCGAGGCTCACCCGCACTCGTGAGTCGCTATTCTTCGCCCAAGCATACACACTATCCTTCCCGCCGAGTGCGCCTCCAGGTCCTTTCGCTCAGCGTCAGCGTCTCCCACCCCTTCAAGCCCCACCAGACCTCCTTCACTACCGTGACTGACATGCTCCTGGCCCCGCCGTCGCGTCGTGCGCTCTTCAAGTACAGAGCCCTCCCCATGAAGTTCCGCCCTATCCGTTCGCCTTGCGCGCACCTCCACGCCCGCTGTCACCATGATGTCCAGACGGCCGACCCGACCCTGCCCTCCCGCCGTTCGCCTGGTTACTCACTGGCAGTAGAAACGAATCGGACATACTTAAATATAAGTAATGTGACTATTATGAATGAATATTACATGGTATTGAGCTTGTACCTTGTACTGAGCATGCATTAACCAAGGGAGAGAGTGAGAGAGGCGACCGTCCGATGAGGGGGGATGCATCATGCATTGTTGTTGGCCGTGATGGCAGCCGCAGCGGCACATCACCGCAGCACAGCCATCAAATCGTCGGTGTTACGGTTGTTCCAACTCCCGAATTTTGTGGATTCATCGAACGAGGTCAACTGAGCGAAATTTGAAAATAAAAGACCACATTGTGGAGGTCGTCCCAGTGCGATAAAACCTCCGATTTATCGCGGAATGCACTCGTCTATGTTCCAAGCACTGGAATAGGGTCGACTTTGGGCTCAGGAGGAACATCAGCCATCGGTATGAGGGAACGAGTGTTGGTATGATGCACTCGCCACTAGTGATGCCGTCGAAGGAATTTTTTATTGCAAGCAGTGGACACAAGTTGGTCAATCTGAGGCCTTTTCAGAGGTATGGGACCAAGGGGGTACCAAAAAATGAAATAAGTACTATACACCCCTAGTGATGTAAAAGGCTCGGCCTGGGCCACCAGGCCCGACCAAGCCGGGCCGGGGCTTAGTGAAGCCGAGCCGGGCCCTGTGTCGGGCTTGGGTGGGCCTAGGGCTCGGGCTTCGACAATCTCAGGCCCTGCGGAGCCCGCCAGGCCCGGGCCTGGCTGCCGGTACTGATATTTGATGCAACTGGTGTCAGAGTTGTCTGCCGAGTACCGCATATCATACTGATGTCAATGCCTGCCGTGTCAACATTGCAGATTTGTGGCAGATTTGTGAAATCGCACCTCGGCAAGATCCGGTCATATCGTGCAAGCAAAGAGATGTTCGTTTAAGACAATTACAAGGCAACAAGTGCTCGAATTCTGCTCTTACCATTATTTCTGACAAATACAAATCAGGACACGGAAAAATCTGACGGCACCGCGGGTTTTTGTTGACGGTTGTGCCAAGCCCGGGCTCAGGCCGCGGCTTGGGGCCTGGCTCGGCTTGTCGACGGCTCGGGCTCGGGCCTGGAGAATTTGGAGCCCGAGCCCACCCAAGCCGGGCCCAAGCCCGGGCTTTCAGGCCGAGCCGGGCCCGTTACATCACTATACACCCCTTTTAGACTCAAATGAGGTCTGGCATACAGGCACCTACCGTGAAATGTCTCAGGGTGGCGTGGTTGAGGAGATACGGGCACTTTTGTGGGCGTGATCACCTGCCTTTTCTGGGTGATGGCATACCATATATAGGCAGAATTGATCCGATCATTACGTTAGTTAGTCCCCTCGCTCCAAAAACTTTTTTCAAAAGTTGCTGGCACTGAGCCGAAACGTCCAGAAAAAAATTCAGAAAAAATATTAATATTTTTTCCGGCAAAAACGGCCAGATCTCCACGAGGACGGACCTTGGACACATTTGGAGGTCAGATTCGGATTCGCAGCCCATTTTTAACCCCTAAAGGGGCGTATGTTTCATCACCAAAATTTCGGTACCCCCTTGGTATGGGACCGTATGGGCGCTCCATTGATTAATTTCAGATTTTTCCGAGGCGGGGAATTATGTGAACGCGACATCGACGTCGTATTAGGGGAGGTCAGAGTGGAACGAAACGCGTCGATTCTGGATCGATTCTCAAGTCGGAACTCGGCCGATTCTTGACCGAGTTTCGACCGAGTTTCGATTCTGAGTTCCGAAACGGATGTAGTTCCTCCTCGGGAGGAGGAACATCGATTCTGTTCGGAACTCAGAATCGATTCTGCTTCGATTCTGGCTTCGGAACTCGTGTTTCCGAGTATTTGGTCCCAAGAATCGAAACAGTTCCGAAGCCAGAATCGATGTCATAATCGACGTCGCTTCGTCCACTCTGACCTCCCCTATTGAACAACCTGAACTGGCAATCACTTGCTAGTCACACCCAGCTATGCCGTTCAAGCTGGTGATTTAATCAAATAGACCTTTATTTTGTTTTTGCTCCCAGAAGTTTTTATTTACTGCTTCGGAATGTTTTCACCACAGGGTTCCAAGATTTATTTCACGACTCATTGGCGTCGAACGTCATGCCGAGGGTGTTCGGGCTCTCCCGCCTGCCGGCCATCAAGCTGTCGGGAGGGAAGCTTCGCCGACGGCCGTTGTATCCTGATCCGGCGTTAGCTGTCTCACTCTGCTTTCACCTCCATCTACCGCAGCGGCGCAGCTTTAACTGTGCGGCACTTCTCATGTCATCGACCGGACATTGAGCCTAACTTCCTTATTCCTCCATTGTGCGTCGACACGGAGCGTTTCTCGGTTGCGTTGGGGCAGTTGTCTCTCAGCTGCAGGGTCGCCGAGGATGGGTTACCGGTATGGGACGGGTACCCTATCTAAGGTGAGTACTGTCCGAGTCTCCGTGATCTCAACGTCGAACGACATGCTGCGCTTGTGGATGCCAGATGGCCTTGCCTTCATGCCATCGCCACGGCCCGATGCATAGACGACAACGACGCTGTCGGTCCGAACCTTTCTCCTGCCCTGCGCGCCCCGTCCTTGTTGTGGGTTATCGTCCGCACAAAGCGCGGCGTTCAAGTCAGGCAAATGAATGTCGGGTCGATTGCCGTGTCGTTCTAAGCATCTGGGAGCATGTCGGGCACGTTGGACCGGGACGTAGTAGTATGCGCACCGTCACAAATGGGTCGCGTGCTGCATATTCACTTGTCACCTATGCCTGTACCCCCGGACCCGTCTGCAGTCTTTTCGCTTGCCATTCTGGGCGGCACCGGGCAGGTTGTCCAACATTTACTCTGCATTGCATCACGTTGCACGCGCGCGTACCATCGGCTCCAACTTCCACGGCAACGAAATGTCTCAAATTGACGTGTAGGCGTCGCGTCGTGCGTCGGCGTGGCGGAGCGGCATGTGTCATTTATTCTTCAACGCCGCCGTGCGCGTTGGTGGTATATTACTTACCACTGATGGTGGCGGCTGTTGATGGCGGGGGCGGAGGGCCGCGGAGCTGCGGACCGAGTCACCGACGCGGCCTTGATTATGAATAAAGTCTGGCATGCCACAAAAAGCCTCTGAAATAGACATTTGAGACCGCTCGAAGCCTGGAAATAAAAATTTTGGAGCTGAGAAAATAAAATAAAAGTGTGTTTGATTAAATGACCAACTTGAACAGCATACCCAGCCCAAGCTGCACTTTTGAGCCATTCCACTATACACACTCGCTCTCTTCGTGCAAATCCTCTTCAAACGTCGAATAGATACTCTGAACTACCCTCGAAAAAATTCCACAGGTCCAGAGTTGTCCTGGGACTGCACCAGAATAGTAGAATGTCGGCGCGTGCGTAATTCTCCCGCACAAATATCTTTCAAATTTGTTCTACATGATCTTGAATGACTTGCTAAAAAAAGAAAAGAAAAAAAAACCCCCCGGGTCCCACAAAATTCACAACCCGCAAACGAGCGCTGTTTCGGGAATGTCCGATGCTCTCGGAGAACCGAGTCCCTCACGAAACAGCAATCTCAATTCGTGTTTAAACGATCCACATCGGCTCTGCATATATTAATCAGGCTGCATTCGATACGGGAAGATATGCGCGACGGGCGTGCGTGCCTTCCCCCGCAGTCCTACACCCAGCCCACCTAACAGAATGCGGCATCCTACCAGCAGATTCTGTCACAGATACACAACCCGCGCGCCGCGCCGCACATGCGTCGAGTGCAAACAAAAGTTGTGGGGATGCGAACGATTTCAATCACCTCAGCGCAGCCGGTTCCTCCCTTCAAATATGCACTGTAATCACCAGCGTCGCTCGTCGTATGTAAATACACCAGAAAGGACGCACCGTAAGTCTGAGACAGCCTCGAAGAGGGATGAGGGAGATGGGTCAATGATACGGATTAGATGAGCGGCGGCGTGTTTCCTTCCTTCAGACAGAACAGGTGGGCGGCGACGTATGATCCAATACGCGCGAAGGCGGCCTCCCAGCGTCCGCGCGGCGTGGATAAATGCCAGGGCGATTCCATCATGGGGGCGAGGGCGGAGGCGATCTTCCAATACACCTCGGAACGGTGGAGCAGCCGTGGGGAGTCCGGGCAGCGAGGAATGAGGGGAATATATTGTAGTGGGGTTGATACTCAAAGCGATCGAAGGACGGGCAGCGGACGAGAACGGCTGAGCCGAAACAAATCAACGGGAGCGGAGAATTGAATTCAATCCATTGGATTCTACGATGATATAACTGCCTTCTTCAGCTCAGTGCGAAGAGACGAACGAACTCACCCACCCGAATGCCAGAGGAAGCGGAAGTGGGCAAGGCAGGATTGAAAGTGCCGTCATCGTTGACGCGGGCGAGGTGGATCAGCTCGAAGGTGCAGCAAGCCACAGCAGACTGAATTGAGCCTCGACTATGGGGACGAGAAGAAATTCATCCGATGGGAGCTGCTATCCGCAGGTTGCGGTCCGCGCCACACATGAAGCAGTACGAGCGGGTGGTGAGCTGAGGCGTGGGCGTGGGGAGGGCACTCTAGGTCGCGCTGAGGGCGGGCAGGAGTATGAGGGGGCTCGTTGCGAGGCGCACAAAGAGTAGGATGTATTCTGCGAAGAAGGGCGGGGCAGCGGCGTCGACAGCAGGGCGGGGTATAGGTTGACCCGCGTACGATAAGAGAGCAGAAGTTCCAGCTGCATGCAAAATCGTAGGCCATCAGGAATCCGACAGCTGTGGAGCTCGGGAGAGCTCGGGTGGTGCCGCCACGAGCTGCCACGAGCTCCAACACTACTCGGAGCTGCACGGCACACCTGGCAAGCGGAATTAGAGTGGGTTTGGAGCAAGCCGGACATTCCAGCTCCACAGCTGTCGCGTTTGTGATGGCCTAGGATTTTGCATTTAGCTGTCATTGAATTAGATCAGAGTCGATGTATGTAGTTGCCTGCTTCTGCTGTGACGACCGTGCGACGGCGTCGGAGATGAAGATTCCGCAAACGACTCTGGCTCTGGTTCAAGCCGGCACCGTCAAGATTGACTACGAACCACCCTTGGCTTGGACTTTGGCCGGCCTCATGGCGAGAACTTCACCTGGACCAGTTTTCATAATGCTTAGCATTCGATTCCTTAGCGCCGTTTATGCCCTATTACTCCCGCGCGGTCAAAAGCGTGAGTTTTGGGTCGTAAGATTAGAAACCCGGGCCATGCGGCGTCAATGTGAATTCAAGTATTATGCAAGCGCCACTTTCCAGTGCAATGTATACTTAACTCCGTCGCTTCTTTGAGAATATTCACTAGTTCCTTCGTCACACCAGATTCCGGTATCCTCGTTCCCTGAGCACCAGACTTGGCTCGTCTGTGCCTCGGACTTGCGAAGAAGCCACCCTGTATCATGCTGTAGCTCGGCCTCGAGTTGCGCCACCGCCACTAGCACGTCGTTTCCTTGCCAGATAGCTGTCAACCATGGGACTTCTTACCTCATTGTCAATATAGTCGAATTTGTGTTGAATCCTCAGGGAATGCTCGGGATGTTTTCATATTAGCAGGCGAGAATACTCAGAAATTGAACACTGGTGCTCTCTTTCACTCCTCCAGACGGCCCAACAACAAGCCGAACACGGCGGAAATGAATCCGAAATGGGAAGAGTTCTTCAGCACTGCGTGAGATCTGGGGCATGATTGATCGAGATGGCTGTCAAGCGCCACAGTGTGACGGGGGACTTGGAACTGAGTGTCGACTACGTGGCAACCTCCGTTCCACTTTGCTTTCCACATCCATGTCTGACCACTCAAAGCAGCCCAACTTTCTCGACAAGGTCAAGGGCAGGGTCAAGGACGGAGCGCACAAAGCCCTTGTGAAAGTCACGGACATATTGCACTCCACTCCGCCACGCAGTCCGGCACCCTCACCGCGGCCAGCTCGAAGCCCGACACCAGCGCTCGGACCGCCACCCGGTGCAACTCCGAGTGAGTCTTTTCGTTCGCTTTCCAGCCACCGCTGATTCCTTCAACCTAGTCTCGACACCTACCCCTCAGAGTACGCCCAGCGGAGGCGATAACGGGGAAGATGCGTCGAAAGGAGCTGATACCGCTCACACTGGTGCGTGTTGTCATATCACATACCTGCTGCTATTCGCGATTGGAATCAGATATGTCGAATGTTGCGCAGGCTAAGACTGGTAGTGATCCCGTTATTAACCCGCATTTCAAGTCCCCACTCACACCTGCCAAGAGTTCAACTGGCAGGCCTGGAACATCGACGGCAACGCTATTTCCGAACTCCAGAAGTGGGGCGCCGGCCATGAAAACTCTAAATGGAGGAAACTCGCTGATGCGATCGATCACTGCTTGAAGTCGAAGACTCTTGAAGCCGTCCAAGACTTTATACCGGATGGCCCAGTCCCCGTAAAGACCCTCGTGAAAGCCCTGTTGAGTATTGTTCAGCTTGGTATCGTGCGTTATCCATTCCAATTTGGACTTATTCCAGTCAGCTAACTTGCTTGCTCAGAATGTCCCGGTTATTCAGAAAAAGGTGTATGACTTCGCTCAGGAGGCTATCGAGTATATCCGTACTCTTGTTGGGATTGTCGGTGAGGAAGCGAGTGTACAGAGGGACTTAGGGGTGATTTGGTATGTTTCATTCATCTTCTAGTTCCTTCATGGATACTGACACATGTATAGTACGGCGGTGAACAAGATCTGTAAATGGGCAAACGAGCATGTTGTGAGTTCATCATTTTCACGCGCAGTCCTGGACTCTCAACTCCCATAGCGGAAAATGACTGTATCTGCCGATGCTTTGGGGGACTGGAGCTCTGAGTTTGCGAAGGCGAAGGAAATGTTCTTGGTACGGCCGGACATCTCACTCAGGACCTGGACCTGTCTAAAATGGGTTCCCTTCAGACCGCGACTGTTCTTCAAATCAAAGTAGGGCAGGATAATGACCGGCGGATGGTATGTTTACTCTTCTATGTCCTCTCCCTCCACAGAGAACTCACTGCCCAACCAGGATTTCATCAAGCAGCAGCTTGCCAACCATGTTGCAACGAGGCATAAATTTACAGATCAGAGCAAGAGCCTTTGTGCAACTGGTACTCGTGTGGAAATCCAGAAGGAAATCGGGCGATGGCTATCCCCACAGACTTCTAGCAGCGAACATATCTTCTGGATTACAGGTATAGCAGGCAGCGGCAAGTCGACACTCTCTGCAACTATTGTTGACAATCTTGGCAAAAAGAAAACACCAGTCGCAGCTCAATTCTTTATCTCTCGCAACATAGGTGAAACAATCAACCCAAACCACGTTGTTCCCACCATTGCCAAGCAGCTCGCAGAATTTTCTCCAGCTGCCGCTCGCATCATCCATGACACATTGAAGAATCGCTTCCCTTCTTCCTTGGAAGACCAAGTGAAGGAACTTCTATTAGCTCCGATCCGGGAAATCTGTAAATCCCATGACAGGGTCGTTATTCTCATTGATGCACTGGATGAGCTCCAGGATGCCGCCAAGAGTGTAGAAGGGATCCTGTCAATAATTGCACCAAAGGGCTGCGATCTTCCTGATTACATCCGATTCATTATTACTTCTCGACCAGAGCACTGGGCTGTTATCTCCAAATCCAAAACTCTAGAGCTCTCGGTGTTCAAACAGGATGCTCTCATGACAGACTCATCTAAGGAGGAAGTGCACAACTTCATTGTTGCAAGGATGAAGGAGATTGCAGTAAAAGAGGATTGGGATGACTGGCCAACTCTGGACCAATTGGACAAGTTATCCAGAAAAGCGGATGGCCTCTTTCACTATGCCACAACTGCTCTTCAGTGGATTGAGCAGCAGATTCAGGCTATTGGGACACCCTATCGAGAAAAGGTCTTTGATGAATTTGCCCAAAGCGGTATTGGTCAGCTCGAGGATCTGTACAAACTCATTTTGGGTGCGTTTGATGATCCCAAACAGAATACAGACACACGTAAAGAGCAACAACTTGGCTTTCAGCACGTCGTGGGGACCATTCTTGTGCTTGAGAAGCCATTGACCATTCACCAAATCATTGCTTTATTGGGTGATATCTCACGAGATGACTTTGATGTTATCAAGTTCCTACGGCGGTTCCGCAGTGTCTTGATTCCAGGCACGACTGCATCATTCGAGGAAGCAACACCACAGATACACAAATCTTTCCGTGATTATATCATGGGTGTGCATGCACCAGCAGAATTCCGTATCCTCACAGGCCATGCACACATGGTAACAGCAAGGAGCTGCATGGAGGTTATTGTCAAGGCAGGGATCAAGCCCGATCCTGAAGAACAAGATGCTGTTGAGCAGTATTCTGTTAAGCATTGGTACCAACACTTGCGAAAGGCGGTGGAAGAAGGTGCGACGTTGGAGGATAAGGGGATGCAGAAGGTGTTTGAACAGATGGCAGAGGATAGGGTTGTCAATGTCTGGAAAGGAAACTTCTGGCAGGTGTTCATTGATGTGGCTGCCACAGGGTGGGGGCTATTGAAGGTGAGAACGAAACATGAAACAGAGAGCTAAGTGAATAATGATGTTTCAGGAAGGTACTAAGGAAGACAAGATCAAGGGACTTTCGGACATAGTGAGGAAAGCGAAAGTGTGTGCTAGGTCAACATTGAAGAGCATGAGCACACTGATTCAACGTGATTCTGCTGGTCCATAGGAAGTGCGTGCTGTTCGTCTGTTGCTGGTCCTTGCCTCGCTCACTGTCCCTCGCCTTCTTGTTTCTAGAAAGTGCGTGCTTTTCCTCTGTCGCCGGTCCTTGTCTTGCTCACTGTCCCTTGCCTTCTCGTCTCTAGAAAGTGCGTGCTTTTCCTCTGTCGCCGGTTGTTGCCTCGCTCACTGTCCCTCGCCTTCTCATCTCTAGAAAGTGCGTGCTTTTCCTCTGTCGCCGGTTGTTGCCTCGCTCACTGTCCCTCGCCTTCTCGTCTCTAGGAAGTGCGTGCTTTTCCTCTGTCGCCGGTCCTTGCCTCGCTCACTGTCCCTCACCTTCTCATCTCTAGTTGGTGCGTGCTTTTCCTCTGTCGCCGGTCGTTGCCTCGCTCACTGTCCCTCGCCTTCTCGTCTCTAGTTGGTGCGTGCTTTCCCTCTGTCACCGGTCCTTGCCTCGCTCACTGTCCCTCGCCTTCTCGTCTCTAGTTGGTGCGTGCTTTCCCTCTGTCACCGGTCCTTGCCTCGCTCACTGTCCCTCGCCTTCTCGTCTCTAGTTGGTGCGTGCTTTTCCTCTGTCGCCGGTCCTTGCCTTGCTCACTGTCCCTCGCCTTCTCGTCTCTAGTTGGTGCGTGCTTTCCTCTGTCGCCGGTCCTTGCCTTGCTCACTGTCCCTCGCCTTCTCGTCTCTAGGAAGTGCGTGCTTTCCCTCTGTCGCCGGTCCTTGCCTCGCTCACTGTCCCTCGCCTTCTCGTCTCTAGGATGTGCGTGCTTTTCCTCTGTCGCCGGTCATTGCCTCGCTCACTGTCCCTCGCCTTCTTGTCTCTAGGATGTGCGTGCTTTGCCTCTGTCGCCGGTCCTTGCCTCGCTCACTGTCCCTTGCCTTCTCGTCTCTAGTTGGTGCGTGCTTTCCCTTTGGTGCGTGCTTTCCCTCTGTCGCCGGTCCTTCCCTCGCTCACTGTCCCTCGCCTTCTCGTCTCTAGTTGGTGCGTGCTTTTCCTCTGTCGCCGGTCCTTGCCTTGCTCACTGTCCCTCGCCTTCTCGTCTCTAGGAAGTGCGTGCTTTCCCTCTGTCGCCGGTCCTTGCCTCGCTCACTGTCCCTCGCCTTCTCGTCTCTAGGAAGTGCGTGCTTTCCCTCTGTCGCCGGTCCTTGCCTCGCTCACTGTCCCTCGCCTTCTCGTCTCTAGGATGTGCGTGCTTTTCCTCTGTCGCCGGTCCTTGCCTCGCTCACTGTCCCTCGCCTTCTCGTCTCTAGTTGGTGCGTGCTTTCCCTCTGTTGCCGGTCGTTGCCTCGCTCACTGTCCCTCGCCTTCTCGTCTCTAGTTGGTGCGTGCTTTTCCTCTGTCGCCGGTCCTTGCCTTGCTCACTGTCCCTCGCCTTCTCGTCCCTAGGAAGTGCGTGCTTTTCCTCTGTCGCCGGTCCTTGCCTCGCTCACTGTCCCTCGCCTTCTCGTCTCTAGGAAGTGCGTGCTTTCCCTCTGTTGCCGGTCCTTGCCTCGCTCACTGTCCCTCGCCTTCTCGTCTCTAGTTGGTGCATGCTTTTCCTCTGTCGCCGGTACTTGCCTTGCTCACTGTCCCTTGCCTTCTCGTCTCTAGGAAGTGCGTGCTTTTCCTCTGTCGCCGGTCCTTGCTTCGCTCACTGTCCCTTGCCTTCTCGTCTCTAGCGGGTGCGTGCTTTTCCTCTGTCGCCGGTCCTTGCCTCGCTCACTGTCCCTTGCCTTCTCGTCTCTAGCGGGTGCGTGCTTTTCCTCTGTCGCCGGTCCTTGCCTCGCTCACTGTCCCTCGCCTTCCCGTCTCTAGCGGGTGCGTGCTTTCCCTCTGTCGCCGGTCCTTGCCTCGCTCACTGTCCCTCGCCTTCCCGTCTCTAGGAAGTGCGTGCTTTCCCTCTGTCGCCGGTCCTTGCCTCGCTCACTGTCCCTCGCCTTCCCGTCTCTAGGAAGTGCGTGCTTTCCCTCTGTCGCCGGTCCTTGCCTCGCTCACTGTCCCTCGCCTTCTCGTCTCTAGGAAGTGCGTGCTTTCCCTCTGTCGCCGGTCCTTGCCTCGCTCACTGTCCCTCGCCTTCTCGTCTCTAGGATGTGCGTGCTTTCCCTCTGTCGCCGGTCCTTGCCTCGCTCACTGTCCCTCGCCTTCTCGTCTCTAGGATGTGCGTGCTTTTCCTCTGTTGCCGGTCCTTGCCTCGCTCACTGTCCCTCGCCTTCTCGTCTCTAGGAAGTGCGTGCTTTTCCTCTGTTGCCGGTCCTTCCCTCGCTCACTGTCCCTTGCCTTCTTGCATTCAGGGAGTGTGTGATTCCCCTTCCATATTAAACTTCAGTCTCACTGGATTTTGTCTTTCATTGTCTTCCAGATTGTACAACCCTCCATCCTCTTCATGACCATTGACTTACTATTTTTCAAGCCTTATCCCAGAATCTGGAACAATGGCCTTCTTGAAACGTGGAATCAACAGCCATCCACCACTCTTGAAGTACCTCACTCAGTGTCCGGCAACACTACTCCCAAATATTGATGACATCGGTCATAGGTCCTGATAAGCGGGTGAGTGGGGATAGATTTTGCATGTACTTTGTATGCAGCAAGGACTGAACAACTTCCTGGATCTCAGACCAACAAGTCAAGTTTCTTGGAGAGATGGGAATGTGGGCAATGTGCGGCTGAATACGGGATAACACTTCGCTGAAAGCGACCTCTAAATTTGAAAGAGTCAGCGCAAAATGAGATATGAATGTACTTTGTTCAGCAAGAATGGTCTTGGTAGGACCGGACGCCAATTGAGCAGTAAGCACAGCTCTTGGAGGTTATTTCTCGACAAGCTGGCCGGTTTTGATAGATGATCACATTGAGTATCTTCTCTGATGCAGTGGGGAATGCCACACCATACATGGACTACAGAACCGCTTAAATAGTGTCCAGGTCCCGAAGTCTCGGACAACTACGGGTGAAATAGAAATTACATTGGTCAGGTTCATGGGAAGGAATAGAGCTTCGCATAGTAGGCAAGCAAACCCATTATCGTTTTTCCGGAAAAAGACTGGTTAGTTAAGATCAATGTTGAGGTCTCGAGAGATGGCAGAACATGTAGCATGATTGATATGTTTGCTTTAGTCCACAAATATGAGGCCCTAGGTTATTCCGCCGCTCAAAACACTCTTCGTTGGCTACAAGGCATACAAGGCCAATTTCATTAGGAAATTTATGCCGCCACACCCGTCCCGTCCCGCCTCCCCGCTGCACCAACTCGGTGCACATGTATGCCGCTGTTGTGCCCTCTCACCGTGCGCCACCCGGCCCGGCCCGGCCCACCCCACGTCCCGTCCCGTCACCACGCCGCCGCTGCACCCACTTCCCACCTCTCCCGCCTTCCCATGCTTTGCCGGCCCCTCTGCCGAGCCCCCCCGTTGGCGCCAATCTGCTCACTCCCCAATGTCCTTCCCCATGCGTCACATACCCGCACCCACCTCGCCACTGCCCCATTACGCACGCCCGTCCCATCTCGTCGTGCACCCGTTCCACCCCACGTCCATACCGCTGCTGTTCCTCTCCTGCCCCCATACTGGCATCCATGTCCGTTAGGCAGGCTATCCTGCTCCAGGACTGTGCCACATCAGACCCACCGTCCCCACCTCATCACTGCGCCCTCTGCCCGCACCCGCCCACCTAATAAGCCCGAGTAATGCTTCCAGCTGGTAGGGCGACATATAGTCGTGTCGCTGATAAGCAGTGTATTTTTACACGCAGGGAATTTACGAATTACCGTGTTTCCAGCTTACAAGCAAGTCCCGGGAACAGTGAGGCATAACATCAATGTTGAGGGTACATGTCCGCCTCGGGGCAGTGTATTAAACTCAAGGGCTTTGGGAATTAGTTGACGACTGTGTACTACTGCCCGAGAGTAACCAAGAGGAGCAAAAGGGACCGCCCGTCCCACTTATCAACGAGAACCTCGAATTCGCACTCGCCGGGAGTCGAACCCGCGGAGGTCAGGGAAATGACACACCTTGAATATCCAACCAACGAGACTTATCCGTACATGCCGGATGCCAGAGAAGGCGTGCCGAGAATAGGCTAGACCTTACGAGAATGAGAAGTTCAACATGCCGTAAAATGCCGACTACCGGCGTCACCGGCATCAGAGCTAGAGGAATCACGATGAGTGATGGCAAGACTCGGATGGGTCGGACACTCACCTAGAGAGTCCCGGCAGGCTGGTTGAAGTACCTGCGGCAGAACATAGTCAAGCCGCGTGGTCTAGGTCAGTCTGTGGGGAGAGAGATACTCCGATGGATCGTTCTGGAATCTCCGGCCGCACGTGAAGATCGACGGCTGACTGAGGCATCAAGCACGCAATCCTGACGAACTGATCAAAACGAGAAATGAGAACAACGCTATTGGCCAGACGAGACCTTGGCATCACAGATACCATATATATTCTTCAGTCCGTAAAATGTATAAAAGCCCTAGCAAAACACCATGTAGAGTAGTAGATTTTACCCCTCCAAACTGTGAGACCAGTGCGGACAATCAAATTGCTCAGAACCAAACCCGCGAGAGCTAAAGCTGAGCCCCGGCTAGTTAAGCTTTGAGATCGAGTGAACCGAACGCGCAAGCCTTGAACCACCCGAGCGCCCCCCTTTTGTTGTGCCGAGGCTTTGACGGACGAGACGCCTGTCCTACTACCCCGAACACACACACACGAGAAGCATTAGATTAGTTGTGGTTAGATTTGATTAGTGGTTGAGTTGTGGTTGAGTTTCATCTCACTACATTCGATTCTACTTTGAGTGTCTATCTCACGGCTGCACCCTAGTGCACCGTTTCATCGCCCTTCCAAGTGGAAGGGCTTCGGTTTATTTGGCATATGGCTGGAGAAAGTGCTGGAGAAAGCCGGAGAACTGCCAGAGATCTAAGTAGTAGGACTTGTACGTGCAAGTCCCCTGTATGGCTGGCCAAAGTCTGGACAAAGAAAAAAAAATGTTACATCAGCGTACCTCCCGCCCTGATGGTGGGCCCGCCAAAACATCTACCCCAAACTGTGTGTATGATTTAGAAAAAAAGCAGTGGTGTAAATGATTGAAGTGGCATTACAATTGGTACAACTGGTCAGTACTGAATGCCCCCCCAAACGACAAGCATGGTCACTTAGTCTAGTGGTTACCTTCTCCTTCAGTCACTCCTCCATTTTTGCACTGGTCTCAAGTTCAAGTCCCACCCCATCTCCCTTTTTGCCATTTTATACAAACTCAAGCAGCCCATATCACTTCATGCACCCTATTCACATTGGATGGGTTCAGAAAAATCCCTAGTTTTAGCTGTGGACCTACATATGTGGCTGATCAGACTCCTTTGATGTTGAGTCCTAATTGGGACCACTACTCCAAGTGGCCCAAAATGGAAGTTTTGCCCAATGCACCCACTGCATGCAGCTCTGTACAGCAGGAAATGTCAGAAGGGACTCTATGGGTGTAATAATGTGTTTTGACAGCCTCAAATGCCCATAGGGAACCAATGGCAAACTGATACGTCAGTCTTTGTTGTGCAGAGGAAGTCCCTGTTATTCCATGACTCTTTGCTATCCAGTTTTGCTGGAAAACGTTCTAACTTACTCATTGGTTGTCCCTGACCCTCTGAAATCCTTGTACCTGAAGTCTAGGCTACAATATGTGTGAGAGACAGCAGGTTTGATTGGAGATCAATTTGTAGTTAGAGGCCCCTTCCCCTTGAGAGGATAATCTAAAAAGTGGATCTACAATTTGTTTGAGACTCCATAATCATGAATGTGTGCAGTCCTGAGGTCAGTGTGATGCATGGATGTTGACATAAGTCAGTTTGACTCTGGCAGTGATAGAGTCCTATCCCTCAGGCTAGGAGTGTCCCTGGGTTGCCAGCTTGTATTATATTACTCACATATCCCTGAGGACCCATAATGCCATGGGAGATCACACTTTGAGTGGTGTAGACTCTTTGAACCAGGGAAATCAATTTTAGAGTGATCAGTGAATTATGGCTCAAGGGGTTGGTCAAATGGGCTGATGGAGGGCTTAAAAGAACTCTCCTAGGTCACAGCATTCAGAATATATATAGCTTTGCATGGGTTGACTCTTGGGTTGTTGAGTTATCAACATTTGCACACTTTCATCATGAACACACCACTGCTCATAAATGCTACTCAGGTTGCTCTCGGGTTCAACCATTCCACATGCAATTCTGAGTCAATCTGGGATAATGAGGACATATTCTGGACCAGATTTTGAAGGGGAATCCATTTTTCATATCCCCAGAACTGAAACTCTGGGGGATGTTGGAGTTAAACATTGCCTTGGTCTTCCAGGTAAGAGTAGCAACCTACCCCAGAGTCTTTTTATGGTGCCAATATACCTTGTGGATAAAGAGATCAAGGCCTGTGGTGTGATACTGGCCTCATACACCATCATCAGCTTGGAGATCATGGCCTCTGAAATGCCCTTAGTATCACTCTCAGGCAAGAGATATTGTATCAATGGTGTGTTTATGCACCTCCCCTACCCATCTGAATTTAAGAAGGGCAACTGGGAAACCTATCTTGACATGTTATTATGGTTTCAACAAAAATCAGCTTGTGTGGCTATTATAGGCAGGCTCAAGCCTCCCTCTGCACCCAATAGCATCCTATACCATGCCTAACATATCAAGGCAGATCCTGAGGGGTTTAAATGATACAGAAACACCCTTAGTGTACAAAGTATGAGTGAAAAACCGGAAAATTTCCTTTCTGGGACTTGGGAGTAGTGGCCAAGCTGGGATAAACACAGTGGAATGACACTGATGCTGGGTGTATATGGGTAGTGGGCACCAACCAGAAGTAGTCCATAGGAGAATGGATGTTCAAAGACCAGTTGGGGATGAATATTGGGCGGGATACAAAAAGGATTGCAGAGAGAGGGGCTTGCAGTGTCCACCCTAAGCCTTAAGGCCTTAGAGGTCTTAAGCCTTAATAAGGCCTTAAGTTAAGCCTTAGCTTGGGCTGGTCCAGCAAGTTCAGGCCTTAAGCATCACGTGTCGAGCCTGATCCGGACCCGGCAGAGCTGATGATTGATCGGACCGGGCGGAGTTTGTTTGCTGATGGCACAGAGGGAAGGCTATTTGCAGTGGAGATTTACCTTGGCCATGGGGATGTCTGGGGAAAGTAAATCAAGGGTGGACAGTGCATAGTGAAGGTTTTTCCATAGGCCTTCAGGGTACAAATGAATTTCCTTTTTTGGTCTTAAGGCCTCAGCCCCAGACCTTAGCTTAAGGCCTCAACCTTAAGTTAAGCCTTAACTTCCCGGAGGGTCGATATTTAAGGCCTTAAGGCGAACACTGGGGGCTTGATCTTGTGACCCTAAGCAAAAGACGAGAGGAGAGATAACAACTAGACTAAGAGGACATTAATGAATTCGGTCTGGGGTCCCACTGGAGGGGCAGGTAGGCTGTTCAGTTTGCTCACCCACTACTAACTAGTCACTCTTGATGCAACCCTGCTCTAGTGCTGCATTTTGTACAGGTTGGAGACACTTTTGGGCACCAGTTTATTCCCAACTCTGATAGTTCTTGACTTGCTCTACAACTTCGTTTTTGATGATGCCATCAATTATTGATGACCAGTGATCAACAGTACAACTTGGCCGGCAACAGTGGTAGCTCTCAATATCTTCCACAATGAGCAACTTTGATGCGATCACTGATAATGATGGCATCTGATTAGCAGCCGAATGCTGTCTATCATTTTTTCTGATTTCTTTCTGATTTTTCCGGTGAGAAACGGTTGAGATATCACTGACTTACTGTTTAAGGCAATGGCGGGCCCGCCATCAGGGCGGGAGGTACACTGATGTGACATTTTTTTTTGTCCAGACTTTGGCCAGCCATACAGGGGACTTGCACGTACAAGTCCTACTACTTAGATCTCTGGCAGTTCTCCGGCTTTCTCCAGCACTTTCTCCAGCCATATGCCAAATAAACCGAAGCCCTTCCACTTGGAAGGGCGACACGACTATATGTTACCCTACCAACTGGAAGCATTACTCGGGCTTATTAGGTGCCCGGGAGCTTCCTTGCACAAAGTCTCCTCCCACGTTCTGCTTCTTCCGCGCCGGCTGGCCTTGAGCGGAGCCTCCAGCACGTTTGCGCGCAGTCTGCGATTCCTTCTCGAGACGTACGACCTTGGCCTTCTTGACACGGCTACCCGACTCGCTGCGCATGGCGGAATTGCTGAGGTATTCGTACTGTTCCGGGACAGTCGCTTCGCCTTTGGCGTACATCTTGGCGCGGCGGTTCTTGAGGTACTGCTGGAGCAGGTCCTTCGTAGCCCAGTGGTTCTCGAATCGCTGGAGGTACGGGATCTTCTCGGCAGCCTGCACGAATAGATCACATCGATGTGTGTAAGTCATGTCTTTTGCACTCACCGCTTTGTAAATGATGCTGATCTTGTCTAGAGGCTGCCCCTTCCAAGTGAGGTTGAACGGCAGGTCAGCTTGCTGCGCTAACCGGCGGATAGTGTCCTTCATTGAGGTCAGTCATGTCGTCTGCGATATACCACCACAATTGACGTACCGCAATCGTATTGTAGAATTTTTCCTTCTTCGTCGTTCCAGCAAGCCTCATCTCGATCTGAACCGTGTATTTGCCGGCGGTTTTGTGGGAAGCTCCTGAGGAGGAGGATGTAGAAGGGGCAGACGGGCATGACGAGGCAGACGATGCAGACGAGGACGAGGAAGACATCGACCCTGAGGACTTCAGGCAGGCGGCAATTGATTGGGAGTGGTACGAGCGTCTCTGGGAGACGCTGGGGAGCTCACCGCTTCTCAAATCCTCACTGGACATTTCTTTTCAAGCTAGATATGTCGGTCATATGCATGGAAACTCCGCAGCCATTTGACCGACGGCGCCTTCAAGAGCATGCCTCGTGCCTTTCCCGAGCTGTTTGATGAGGAGAGTGGATTGCCTGGCCTCGATGAGCATCGCTCACGCATCACTTCGCTATCTGGACTCAAGTCCGAGCCCTACGACTGCTGCGTCAATTCCTGCGTCTGCTTCGTCGGTCCGTACGCGGATGACGTGGACTGTCCTTTCTGCAAAGAGAAGCGTCGTCGTGCGGATGGAAAGCCCCGCACGATTTTTAATTACATTCCGCTGCTGCCGCGCCTCCAATCCTTCTTCCAGAACAAGGAACTCATCAAGCTGTTGTCCGACCGAGGTGACTACGAGCATGTAGAGGGCACGATTGCCGACGTTTTCGATGGCAAGCTGTACCGGGGGCTGCGTGACGAGGAGATCGAGTTGGATGGTCCTCGGTCATCCCGGCAGCAGCCAAAGTACTTCGGGGATAGGAGGGACATTGCACTCGGACTTTCCACCGACGGTTTCGCGCCATTCAAACGTCGGCGTCAGACTGCGTGGCCCCTCATCATCTTCATCTACAACCTCCCACCCGAAGTGCGATTCCACATGGAGTACATACTGTCGCTCGGCGTAATCCCCGGGCCCTTGAAGCCGACAGACATGTGCTCCTTTCTCTATCCCCTCGTCATGGAGCTCCTTCGTCTGGAGCAGGGAGTCAGCACATACGATGTCGACTCTGATACCCAATTCATGCTCCGTGCCTTCCTCATTCTCGTCTTCGGGGACATTCCTGGTGTGGCGATGGTGATGCGCATGAAGGGCCACAACGGATACTCACAGCCTCGGCTCCCGACGCAACACAGGGTTTCAGCGCGGACCCCAAACCATTAGGAGTTGTCGACAACACATCCGCGCAGGAACCCCAAACACCCTAGGAGGAGGACAACAGATGAAGATGACTCACGGCTCACGGTGATACGGCTGCGTATTTTGCACGCGTGAAATCTGGCTATTTAGCTGTTTTGGTGCGCACACCAATGCCTCTGTCAGGTGATATACAATAAGGGATAGGACTGAGCTCCGTGTCACTATTCGTGTATTAATGAGACAAGTACAAGTCATCAGTACACTACGCTTGGCTATTCGTTCAAGTGGTCGGTTGTAGTGACTCCAATAGGCGGTTCGCGGGGACTACTACTTGTGGAGATACCATACCCAAGGAGATATACCAAGCCCAGGTGTATTCAGGAATGAGCTAGACTAGCTACAGAGCAAAGACGAAGGTTGCGCGGACGCGCAGTACTATTATGACAAGGTTCGCGGAGTACCTCGCGGACCGGTATAAGTCTATCTATATGTATACAAACAGAGTGGCTCGTGTAGGCGAGTTGGAGGAAATACTACCATTCGTTCCGGTATTAAAGAGACACCCAGAAAAGAGATGACGAGTGGGCGAGTCGAACTCGCGCAGGCACACTAGTATGATCGAGAACTGATCCGAGTACGATCATGATCATGGAAAGCGGCGGAGTCGCGGCAGACGATCAGAGCGATGATTGCGTCTGACAGAATATGCCAGGAGTAAGCCTTGAATGATGAAGATGGCGGACCGAGGTTATTTATGGACCTGGGTCGAGGGCTATAGTCATAATGAGTGCTGGCTCAGCAAGAGAGTGTAATGAAACGACGGAATCAAATTACCAGGCCAATCGGCTCGAATGCCAAGACGGCATGACCACCGATCAGACGGGCCAAGCAGCGACATAAGCAACAGGACCACGCGAAGCGGTTCGAGGGGATGTAATATAGGTGACAGGACACCTAGGGTTATAGGGAAAGTACGGAAATAGGGATGGCAGGCGCGTAATAGTAGTTATATCATCAGACCAGTAGGGAGTAGTATATAAGGCCTGTAGATCCCGCCCTTGCAGCATTGCATTGTACGCCTTCTTGCCTAGACATTGGGTCGAAGCTTGATCTGTGGTTATAGTGCAGTCTTGTGACTTCCGCGGAGATTTGTTGTATCATTTCTCTTAGCTTAGATGCAATATCAAAGGCACCCGAGCTCTGGTTCAACTTGGGTCAGCTATAGTAACATACTTAAGGGGTAGTGGGTTGCCCTCTGTGCTATAGTTCCTCTTCGTGTTGTATCGAAGTTGTATTGGTGTTTGGATATTGTGTGTTTCGGTCAATAAAATATAAAAACCTTTTTAACATCGTAACCTCGTGTTCGTTGTGAGCAGTCTACAAACCAGTCAAGAGATTCCTCTTAGTTCAAAGACATTGAACTTGGTGTGAAACCTCGAGAGTCAACCTACAAGCTTCCGAGAACCAAACCGCGGAGTATCAGTCTTATCTGTATACTTCAGACGACCCCGAACTCAACCGTTAGGTGTCAGCGTGCTAGTCAAGGGATTGTGTGTGTGTTGTGTGGTTAGTGTGTTGTGGAGTTGTATCGCTTCGCGGTCTACTTCTAGGACATTACCTACTCGAGCTGTCTACTATACACTAGTGCGCGTGACGCTGCGTATCATCTGGAGCCCACCGCGAGGGGTCAATTTTGATATTTCGCATCAATGAAGCTTAACAAAGTCGAATCTTGAGATTCCAACAAGTCTACTTGTTTAGATCCGAGAAGAAAACCGAAGCCGGTTTAACAAAGCAAATCATTTCGAGCATACCTTAGGCAAACTGTCTTTCGGAGTACCCTTTCAGAAACAGTCCGCCGCGCAGAAAAGCCTTGTACCCGAGGCATCTGCAACCCAGTCCCAGAACAAGATCACTAGGACTACCAAAAACTCTCAAGCAGCAGCCGCAGGCTCAGCTAGAGGAACCCCTTCGCAGCGAAACGCTACACCCGTGGTCAGAGGAAGAGCGGCAGCTTCAACCCGAGTCCAAGAACGAGTATCAGCCAACGCTGCGGATCAACAAAAGAAAGTCGCTCAAAGAACGAGAAGTCTTTCAAACAGTGCAATTGAGCTTGTCGCGAATTCGAACCCGCAGCTTCAAACTCAAACTCCGTTTAATCCAGTAAACAGACAAACAACCATGTCGATGGATAAAACAAAATTTCCGTCACCTTTTGGTGGCAGAGCATTGCATTTCAAAGCAGATGAACCCCATATGTTGGGGTGGTATTTGGACAATGTCGAGGAGCTTTGCACGGCGTATCATGCAAAGACAGATGATGAAAAGAAATGGGTAGCGATCCGATATGCAGCCCCAGAACTTCAGCGAGAATGGGTCAACTTGGAAAGATACAAGGATGGCACCTACGATGAGTTCGTGAAGGAGTTGTACATGAATTATCCCGAAGCCAAGAAGGCTGAAAAGGGATCTGTCATGCTACTAGACAAAGTAGTAAGGAAGCAAGCAGCGGATAAACTCCACTTGGGAGAAGTGACTGAATATATGTCGTTCTTCAGGAGCTTCCGTGGGCAAGCAACCAAACTAGGGAATGTAGTATCCAATCGCGAGTTGGTGTCCAAGATTCTACCGTGTCTGAGTGTGGACTTTGAGCAAGCGCTGAAGGCCAGGCTAAGGAACACGCCCATGGACCAACTACCCAGTATCAAAGCGGCTCTAGAAGGGCATGCGATTTTGGTGGAACGAGCAAAAGTGCAAGGAACTCCGCCACCGTTGACTCTAGAGTTGGACAGACCCGCGGAGGACAGATACCTCTGGACGGATGTATTAAAAATCGGTCAGGACTTGACCGAGGAAGAGTCGACCACGTTCTATGGCATCAGCAGTGGCTTTAGACCGTCGCGTCAGGACAAAGAAAAGGACAAACGCACCCAGAACCAATTCCTAGGGGGACTCTATGACCCCGCGGAAGAAGGAGCAGGGTCGGCGACTCAGGGCGCGGATGGAAGTCTGCGCACCGAGATGTTTGAAAAATTCCACGAGTTGGAAAAAGTCATGGCAGAAGCCGCCGACAAGCAGAATGTCGAAGAGCATAAGCGCCATGTGGAGACCGCGGAGCTACTCAAGGGAATTGCCTCGGCTTTACAGCAGAGCACCCCGCAGCAGCCCCCACCCAGGCAAAACTGGGGACCGCCTCAGCAACAACAGAGGCAGTCACAAGGCAATTATGGTGGACAATCTTACGGGGCCGCCAGGGACGATAGGTGCTTCTATTGTCTTGGACCACATTACCAAGAAGACTGCGAGATTAAACGCAAGCATTTGCTATTGGGAATGATTAGAGTTCAGGATAGGCAGATATTCCAGTACAACGGTCATAGTATTCCGTCAGAACCAAGGAACAAATCCAAAGCCCAGAAGGTCGAGGAGTTCTACATGAGTCGGAATGGGGGGAAGATGCCCCAGGAACCTCTGAAGCAAACATACATGACAGAAGAGGAGCCGGACTATGATTCGCGTGGGGATGAAATCCTTACCTTACAAGTCGAAGCTCTGCAGTTGCGTCAAATGATCCAATTATACGAGATTCGACATGGATCGTTGAAGGATACCGGAGCTGGCGAGGAAGAGCCAGTACCAGAAGCGTCACAGAACTTGCAAACCAGGGCCGCAGCTGGGCAAGCTAATGGTCAGGGTTTTCGGTAAGTCCGAGGAAGGATCTGCCGCGTGGCCCTCCGGGTAGACGCGACGTTCCCGAGGACGCCCAGAAACCGAAAAAGACGCCGGCCAAGAAGAAGATTGAGAAAATAGAAAAACCTAAAAAGATAGTGATGGATGCAGTAGTGGTGCCTTCTCGGAAGAGAGATCCGAAGCCCACAGTTGAAGAGGTAGAGGATGAGGATGATCCTCCACCGACAGGTCCCAGAGCAGAAGAGTTGCCCTATCGGAATGTACCACCGGTAGTGGATGCCAAGAGAGAGCCAGCCCTTCCGCGAAAACCGAATCCCCAGAAGACTGAGATACCAAAGGCTACCTCCAATGACACGGAGCGAGCGTACAAGGTAACCTCGGAAGTTGATGATGGAGCAGCGGTCAAAGCATTGAAGAAAAGGATCTTAGATATGGAAATTCCAGTGACGATCCGGCATCTAATGGCAGCCAGCAACCCTCTGCAGAAGGAAATGAATAAGGTCACGGCCAAACGTCGGCGACCTATCTTCCAAGCCCTCCAAGGCTCTGAGTCGTCCAACTTTGTAGTAAGAGTGGTAGACAAGGAAACGGGAGAGGTGGTGGTGGAAAGCGAGTTGGACACCGGGGAATCTCAGAGCGAGACAGGGTCCGAGACCCAGTCCGAGGAGTCGTCCGCGGAGGTCCAGGCTGAGTCAGGAGATCAGATTCCGGAAGGGGCGGTGCACATTGACGATTTACCATTCGATCAGTATGTATTCGTAACCACGGAAGCAAGTGGGGCTGTACCAGAAGGGTCCATCGTAATTGAGGATGCTTTTGTACAGTATCACGATAGCTTAGGCTCGGGGAAATCAGGAAAGGATATCTACGTTGGCACGTCCTCCGCAGCGTTGCGAAGTCTGTATCCGCTGATTAATGGCATTGGAACTGTCGAAACACTACTAGATGGTGGTTCGCAGATATGTTCGATAACCGAGGCAGAGGCCATTCATTTTGGGCTCGCATGGGATACTTCCGCGACCGTGTTGATGCAAGGATCCACGGGCAAGGTTGAGAGAACGATGGGGCTAGCGCGAAATGTAGCCTTCACGTTCCCAGGTATCACTGTGTTCCTACAGATCCATGTGCTCAGGACGGCGCCCTACAAAGCGCTCCTGGGTAGACCTTTCGAAATCGTTACCAGTGCTGTGATTCAAAACAAACCGGATGGTACTCAGACAATAACCATGACAGATCCGGTGACGCAACGTACGATGACCATTCCTACCAGCGAACGTGGCAAACAGCGCGTAGTTGGCAAGGCAGAAAAAGAGCACCCAGTATTATCAGCCGATAGCGAGTCGCCTAAAAGAAATTTTTAAGTTTGTTCGAGGAACTCGAGGATGGGGGAGAACTCATGACTTCTTGGGATTACGATGAGCGTGGACAACTGATATGTACGGGGTATGCAAAACCCAAGGACAAAGTTGCTACGGAAGAGGATATCACACAAGCGTATCTATGTGCCTCGAGACAGGTAGTGGACGATGACGAAGCAGCAGCTGAGCTGTTGGATCAGTATCTAGGTCTTAGTAAGACTGAGGAAGGGATGGAAGTGTTTACTTTCAAAGAAGCAGGCGAGACTGGCGTAGCCCAGAACGCAACCGTGAGAAGCGTCGGATCAGATGCGGGAAGAATACCCGAAAGATGACGCTGATGCAACTCCGCGGGGAAACTGAGCGATCAGCGCCAAAGTCAATTAGAAAGATGTTTCGCAAGAAAGTACCTACCATACCCGAGATATTGAGGGATTGTACAGAGGAGGTAGCTAACTTCCTCGGAAAGAAGTACAAGAAAGTCGCAGACAAGGTCACGCCGATACTGGCCACCTTGCCCGAGAAATATCGGATCGAGAGGAAGATCACGGGTGACCCCTTGCAGGACATGCCAACTCTAAACCCGAATCCCCCTGAATTTGAGGCAGTGGGAAGGTATACTGAGGAGCGCCGTGATATGGTTGACGCAATACAATGATGGACTCTTGGAACCTGAGGAGCACAAGTTGATGCACCATTTTATGATGCAACATGAGAAGAGCTTCGCCTGGGAAGAAAATGAGAGAGGGAGATTGAAACACGAGTTCTTTCCTCCCGTGGAAATTCCAGTTGCAGAACATACCCTGTGGGTGTGTTCGCAGATTCCGATTCCGCCTGGTCATTATGAAGAAATTTGCAAGAACATCAAGGCGAAGATTGATGCAGGTGTATACGAGCCTTCGAACTCTTCGTATCGCACTCCGATCTTTGCGGTAATCAAGAAAGATGGCAAGTCACTACGGATTGTGCACTCCTTGGAGAGGTTGAACGAAGTTACCATCCAGCATTCCGGAGTCACACCAGGTACAGAGGCCATCGCAGAGCAATTTGCAGGACGCGCTTGCGGAGGAGCATTAGACATGTTCGTAGGATATGACAATCGAGACCTCGCAGAAGGTTCGAGGGACTATACAACGTTTCAGACTCCCTTTGGAGCCATGAGATTAGTGAAGCTACCCATGGGCTGGACCAATTCGGTTCCCATTTTCCATGATGATGTTACCTATATTCTCAGAGATGAAGTACCTCATGTCACCATCCCCTACATTGATGATGTACCTATCCGCGGACCTAAGACTCGGTACGAGACTAAGGACGGAGACTATGAGCGCATAGCCGAAAACAAAGGCATCAGACGATTCGTGTGGGAACACTTTCAAAATTTGAACAGGGTTGTTGCTAGAATGATCTATGCTGGAGGAACGTTTTCAGGAAAGAAAGCAGTACTTTGCAAAGGCACATTTGAAGTTGTTGGTCATATGTGTACTTATGAGGGCAGGATCGCGGATCCTAAACGGATTGATGTCATCATGAAATGGGGAAAATTGGCGAACTTTACACAAGTCAAGTCATACCTCGGAACAGTTGGCGTCCTCCGGTCCTACATAAAAGACTTTGCGAAAATCCTAGGTCCAATAAATGACCTAACGAAGAAGGAAATACCTTTTGAATGGGGTGAAGCCCACGATAAGGCACAAGCAGATGTTCGAGAAGCGCTCAAAGACTGTAAGGCACTCAAGCCTCTGGATTATGAGCTGGATTCGGACATAGTATTACAAGTGGACACGTCTTGGAGGGCTGTGGGGTTAATTATCTACCAGGTAGACCCCGAGGACCCGACCAAGAGGTGGTACGCGAGGTTCGCGTCAATCACACTAACAGAAAGAGAAGCCAATTACTCGCAACCAAAGCGCGAATTGTTCGGGCTCATGAGGGCTCTGGATGCAATGTCGTACTGGTTGTTGGGATGTAGGCGGCTGGTGGTTGAGACAGATGCCTTGTACATCCGTGGAATGTTGAAGAATCCTGGAATGGGGCCAAATGCGACTATTAACCGGTGGATCGAGAAGATTCTCATGTTCCATTTTAAGTTAAAACACGTACCTGGTGCGACTTTCGCGCCGGATGGTCTGTCAAGAAGGGATCCGCACCCCGGGGACGAAGTCTTTAAGAATCCAGAGGATGGTTTCGATGACAATGATCCACCCGAGGACCATGAGGAGATTGATCCAAATGGGCCGCAACCGCTGGAATTCGAGGAATTTAAAGACAAGATAGACACAAGGGGCGGCTATTTACAGACAACTGAGTGCGCGGAGAGCCCCGCGGACTTCGAGACTGCCTGGGCTTGGGCCAGGTCTTTGGAGGAGCAAGTCAGGACTTCTGTGAAAAGAGTGTATGAGAAAGAAGGGGAACCTGTACCACAGTTTGTGCAGGCCGCGGAACCACTAATTCCAGACTTGGAGTTGAAATGGGATCCGGACAAGCGGGAGCCGTATGACGAGAGTCGGCGCTCTAACTTGGCTAAGATGCAGGATAACAGACTGGCCGGTTTAAGGACTTGGCTGGAAAATCCACTGAAAAGGCCAAAGAGTGTTCAGAAGAAAGATTACAGACACTTCGTTCGGTGACATTTCTTTTTGAAAGAGGGGAGGATGTATCGAAAAGGAATCAGTACAGCACACCAATTGGTGGTAGATAAAGAGCACAGGATGTACATGATGCGTGCAGCACACGATAGTCTAGGACATCGAGGATTTTGGGCAACCAAAGAATTGATCAGCCTACGATTCTGGTGGCCGGAGTTGGATAGGGATGTCAGTTGGTATATTAAAACGTGCCATAGCTGTCAAGTACGGCAAACGACACTCTTGAAAATCCCGCCTGTCATCACGCACACACCGAGTCTGTGTCAGCAAGTTCACATTAACGTGATGAAAATGGGAGCAACGTCGAATGGATATTCAATGGTTGTAGATGCCCGCGATTCACTATCGAGTTGGTTGGAAGCACGACCAATTAAGAACGAAAATGCTGAAACGCTTGGGATGTTCATTCTGGAGGATATTATCTGCAGATGGGGCTGTCCGCGGGTTATCGTAACAGATAATGCGGGCGCGTTCAGAAAGGCTTTAGCGTGGTTGGAAAAGAAATATGGCATTATTGGAATCAATATATCGCCTTACAACTCGCAAGGTAACGGCAAGATCGAGCAGGGGCACTTCCCGCTTCGACAGTCGCTAACCAAAGCTACGGGTGGAAACCCGGGGAAGTGGTTCTACTTCTTCCATCAGGTGTTGTGGGCAGACAGGATTACCATTAGGAAAGGCAAGGGGTGTTCTCCCTTCTTCCTAGTCACCGGAGCGCATCCAATCCTACCTTTGGATTTGGAGGAAGCGACCTGGTTGGTAGAACTGCCTGGCAGGGTTTTGACCAACTCAGAATTAGTGGGATTCCGGGCACAGGCCTTGGCCAAGCATCATCAGCATTTCGAAGCCATGAGGTCGCGCGTCACCCGCGAGAAAAGGATGGCATTACGGAAGTACGAGAGGTACTTCGAGAACACCATCCAACAGTACGATTTCCAACCAGGAGAATTGGTGCTGGTCAGACATACCAGTGTAGAAAAGAGTTTGAATTCAAAGATGGAGAACCAATACCTAGGACCTATGATAGTGGTTCGACGAACCAAAGGAGGAGCGTACTTGGTCGCGGAAATGAACGGTGCAATGTTTCAAGACAAAATTGGAGCGTTTCGGGTTATCCCTTATTTTGCACGACAATCCATTCCGTTACCAGAGAACATCCATAGGGTCATCGACATCTCGAAGGAAACTCTGGAGAAGCTAGCAAACGACGAGGAATCTGTGGAGCCGAAAACGAAGAAATCTAAGGTGTACCAAGGAAAGGACATTCAATTCAAGGATGTTCGCCTGCGGGTAACTTCAGAAGACTTTGAGGAGCCAGAGACTGAAGACAAAGAGCAGTCCGAGGACTCCTCCGCGGAAGATTCGAACGATGATGCAGCAGACAGGATTCGCAAGTCCAAACGTTTATCGAAATTGGTAGACAAACTACGGACATGAACGGCGAAGCTATAAAAAGCGTACTCTAAGGCGTACGAACAGGGCGCGCAGTCGCGGTGAAAGTCAAGGTACCGGACTGGCGAATAGCAAAGAGGGCGTTGAGGCTGTCAGGGTGGCCGCGCTCAATAAGAACCCTGAGGGCGAGGTGCTCGACGTCCGGGTGGAAGTAAGGGTCGTTTTCGTGTTGCATAAGCCAAGTGAGGATCGCAGAGATCGACATGCGCTCGAAGGTGGACTTGATCTCACGACGAGTACGGTTGTGATATGACTCGCGGAGGATCTCGAACGCGCGAGGCACGAAGGGAAGGAGCTGCGAGTACGGCACGGGCTTGCAATGAAAAGGAACCGCTGAAGAAAGTGGTGAATGAGTAAAAGCATTGAGGGAGGTGAAAGTAGACGCACCCTGCTCGTCGCAAATTGGGCTCCGGCGGAACGACAGGAACTCGTTCATCTCCGTAAACTCGCAAGGGCAGAAGCGATAGGTGCACTGACGGCAAGCACGCCCCCAGGACACGAAGATACAAGGCAGGCGCAACTCTTGGCAAGGACTGCATATGGTTCCTCCGGGAGGCTAAGGAAAGGCAGTTTAGGCGAAGTGTTGGGATCAGGGCTAAGATGGGAACATACCCGGAGGTCCTCCAGCATTTGGATGGTCTGAACTTCGCGAAGGTTGCGACGAGGCATGTCGCTGGGAAAGTAGACAGAGAAATCGGTCAGTTCGAGGGGGTCTTTTATAGCAAATAGAGACCTCGCGGAAGTGATCGAGGGTGATACAGCGATCGGAAACTGAAGATTTTCGAGGACCAAGATAGCAGCAGCCGCATGTTTTTAGAAAGGGCAATTACGTCTACTCCATTACATGAAGGCTACTATTTTGGGTTGCGGCTCGGCTGAGTACAATCCGAGCCTGGATAATCTGCATGGTGTCATGGACCGTCTCGGGATAGCATAATTCCGTCAGACGACACAGCGCCAAGTCCAGGAAAGCTTGGGGCGGAGGTCCGGCACCGTAAATAGCGACAGTCCAGTCGATCAGAAGATCGAGGCTCAGTTCGCGGAGGTTACGATCCAGCATATACAACGGCCAGAGATAGTATTGAGTATGGAGGATCGCAAAAACCTCGGGAACATGAGGGAAAAGGAAAGCGGTTGGCACTGAATCAAGGAGCGCAGGCTCTAGAAAAACGTTGGGTGCAATCCGAAGAGTACGGAAAACAAGTAGCGCACCCGGAAGTTGGTATCCGTTCATGACAGGAATAATATGACAAGTTCGCGGGGCACGCCCGAGGACGGTCGTGTTATTTTGTGAGGGGGAGAGAGCCAAGATGGCGCCAAGCTTTTCAAGAGATAAGTTTCAGACTTGCAAATAGACCACCGACAAATCACTATGGCGTTAGACAAAGCAATTTGCAAATATGTTACATGCGGGCACCGATCGGCAGAACTATAGTTAGAAGCTGAGTTCGAGGAAACGTGCGCGGGTGAGCAGATAAGAGTTGGCCAAGGATTATTCGAGTTTAGAATAAGGAATGGTCAATAAGAACCCGTGTGGGGTTCGAGGATGATGAGGGATCAAGAAGTTGTGATCCGAGAAGCGGTCCTAGAAGCAGTTTGAGAAGTGGTCAAAGCCATGATACAAGGTCGCATGACAAGGGTATCAGACTACGAATGTACTAGGACTAGAAAAGACTCAATGCACATTACAGTAGACAACGCTTACTTGAAAGAAAAGAACAAGAATATTTGTATTATCTTAAGAGTGGAAGTTCGTTCGTCATACTATAAAGGCGTGAGTCAAAAGCAATGATATTTGAGGCCACGATTAGGCCGACTACTAGATGTACAAGGGGAGAGCACTCTACTACTTCTACTCTAAGTAGGTAGAGACGACGTATGTGACGTCGGTTGTAGTCCGCGGGGTGAAAAAACAAGTATACAAAACGCGATTGGCCGTTTTGGCTCGCAGCAAGATGCCCGCATCCCAAACCCATCCAGCAGATTCCACCTAATCCGTCGGTTCAGCAGCCGTGAGATGAGGAGCAGGCGAGGAGTTGGGCGAGCCCATCAGCTCGTCCTCCGGCGCGTGATCCGTCATCGGCGTGTCGGGAGCGTTGAGAGTTGCGATGGCAGGCGTCGACGGAGAAGTCAGCCGAGACTCGTCCAAGGCTAGACCCGAATATCAGACCAACACAGAAAAAGAATAAGAAAGAAAAATAGACGTACCACCACCCAGAGTACTAAAACGCGAGATCGGCGTTGGAGGGTGAGATGGATGCGCTGAAGACGAAGCCGCAGGGGCCATTGGGGGAGCCGTCTCCACGGGTGCCGGGCGCAAGAAAACGGGCGCAGAGTTGAGGCGCAATAATCCGCTGGTCGACGCTTGAGCAGGGACGAGAGGCAAAGCGATCAACTACAAGGCATAGAATCAGGAAGGAAAGAATAAAGGAACGCTGTGACGTACGCGGGTAGGCTCCATGTGCGCAAAAGCGAACTGGTGACGGTCCTCGAGGTCCTCCACGAAAGCAGTCGCCGAATCCATGTCGATGTTGTGGAAACGGAAGAGCGAGAGGAGCACGTCGAGGTCGTCGCGACCGTTCTGGAACTTCTTGAAGAGCTCGGCCTTGGGAAGGGACTTGCGGAGCGAGAAGATGTACAGCGCCAACTCCTGCAACTGCATCCGATAGAAGGAGCGCTGGTTGAGGAAGACGGCGAGCGACGACTCGAGGTTGTGGCGTGCGAAAGCCAAACCTTCCAAGCGATGGATCAAGCTTACGAAAAGAAGTTAGGAATAAAAAGAAGTGCGGAAAGAGAAAAGATGCACTGAAGTTAGACATCTCGATGGCAGGCCGAAGGGACTCGAACATTGCGCTCTGTTCGTATTCGTCAATAGAGTTCGAGCAAGTCCCGTGGCCGACGCCACAGCCAAGGCACGCGTGTTTCGGTCCCAAAGACCCACAGACGTGGTTGCGCTTGGCACAGTTCGAGCACGGAGCAGGCGCCTAGCACAAAACAGGTTGAGCTAGGGCCGCACCAGAAAAGAAAAACAAAGAAATGACCACTCACTTGGAAGTAGTTCTTGCCCGGGATGTGCGAGGCGATGATCAGAGCCGGATCGAGGGTCGGATCGTCGGGCAAATCCGTGTCCTTGAACAAAGATGGGGCGGGGGCAGGAATCGAATCCTGGTCGATTGAGTATTGAGGATTGCTGAAGTAATCGACGACGTCCATGGTCTCGGGGATGGGCGTGGCTTTGACAATGAAGTCGTGCGGGATGACGCGAGGAATAACGCCGGGCATTGAACGCCCTAGTTTCAAACGTCAGGACGTCGGAAAACAAAACAAAAAGAAAAGAACATACGGAGACTCTGGGTTTTCGAATGCATCGAGTTGGCGTACCACTCGTGGGTTTGAAGACCGTCCGGAGGGTTGGTCGGGACCTCGGGCTTGGGGTCGTCGAGGATGTAGCTTTTATAGCCACCGTCGGGGTTGGAAGCGTAAGGATGCAGAAACAGGCGTTTCTGGTCAGGGGCCTCGGACGGTTCGCTCTTTTGTTTGCGTTTGCGCGAGGTTTTCGGAACCTCGGCAGGAGGAGCGTCGGGAGGTGGTGATTCGGCGGGACGAGCAGCCACGGTCGACGAGCGCAGCGAACGACGAGTAGGGGGTGCCGGCGACTCAGCACGAGTTTTGGGCGGAAGGCCTTTAAGGATTAGTGCCTCGTCCTGAAAAACGCTTTAGCATAAAAGAAAAGAAAAGAGAATTCGAGAGACACACCTCGGAAGGGATCTCCTCGGACTCGACATTACCCAAAGAAGGACCAGGAGTAACGTCGTTCGAACGACGACGACCCTTGGCCTTGGAGTTCTTGTTTCCCTTCTTCTTGGGTGGAGCTTGGAAGAACGGGGCGGTTGCCGATTTGGGGTGAGTAAAGAGGCTGACGGAAGGAGCGGTTTTGCTTTTGGGCTTGGTGGACGAATAGCCGAAAGGCGAAGGCGAAAGCTCCAGCTGGTCCTCGGGCATCTGAAGAGAATTCAAAAAGAGAGCAAAGAAAAATGGACGAGAATGGACGTACGCGGTCGTCCTCGTTAAGATACAAGTTAGGGGTCGTGAGCCGCGGCGCGGGAGCCTTGGAAGAAGACTTCGCGGGCGTGGGAGCGAGGGCCTTGGCAGCAGACTTCGATGGCGGAGGGACGGGAGCGGCGTCGGAAACCTCATCGTCGTCATCGTCCATGGCCATAGCGAAGCGATCGTCCAGCAACAACGGCGCCGGAGGTGCAGGAGGCGCCGGGATGTCGAACGAAGGGGGAAGGACGGGCTGTAAAAAGCATCAATAAAAACAAGTGAAAGGAGAGGCGTATTGAAACGCACGCGAGAAGGATCCGCGGAAGGAATCATGGGTCGATAAGCGGCCGTGCCCTTCAAGTTCTTGTTGCCAAGACCAGAAACGTCGTTGAGACGGGCGAGCACGTCGAAGCATTGAGAAAAGAAAGCCTCGATTTCGGGGATGACTTCCCCTTGCGCGTGGTCACGATAGCGCTTCTGAAAAAGAAGAGTTAGATGTTTCAAAGGAACAAAAGAACAAGACGTACCAGGAATTGAAAGTAGTGCTGGGTCTCTCGGACGAGCACGGGCAAAGTCACCGGTTCCAGCGGACGAGTGACGTCGAAACGCTCGGTGAAGAAGACGAAAGCACGGGCACCACCGTCGCGGATGGGTTTCCAAGGATCCGCAAGGAAACGCGCCTTGGCCGAGGCAGGATTGAGAGGTCTGGGCTTTGGAGCCATGAGTCGGTACGGGCTTGGTGGGACCGCCACGTAGTCGAGAACGAGAGGAGGCGTGGTGGAGACGCGAGTGGAAGACGAGTAACCAGGAGAGCCCGCCAGGCGAATGCGGGAAGACGACAAGCAGAGTAGAGGAAAAGAAAACGAGAAGGGCGAAAGTCTTGATGAGTCGGCTCTTAAAAAGGGGCTCATGGAAGGAGATTCCTGGGAAAAGATCAGAAATAGACTTGCCATAGAAATGACTCGAGGCCAGGACCCTGAGTGGAAAAGAAGCCAAGACGACCGGGCGTCCGGTACGGCGCTAAAATTGAATGGCTGGGAAAAACAAGTAAAGATAGCACGAACCTCGAGGATGGTCTCGCTGGTTCGTGGGCAGTCTACCAGCACAATACAAGCACGGAACGAATAAGATAGTGCAGAAGACGCGTGTCTTCAATAGTTGGAGCGAAAAATCGCGAGAGGGGCGCGTGAGACTCCGGTGAAATAAAAATTAGCGGAAAATCCAGCACAGCCTTTCAATTAAAGGTGGATCAAAGATCCGCGGAAGCTACCTCGTGGAGCACGGGAGCTATTGGTGAATGAACGAAGACAATTTGGGCTCAAAATAAAAACAATTGAAACAGGCGTTCGAGGGGGCTATCAGTCCTCGAACCTCTAAATCGACGAATTATGATCGCGCATGTTCACGACCGGGGACGGTCGAGATTTAGTGAAGGGGAGATGATACGACTGCGTATTTCGCACGCGTGAAATCTGGCTATTTAGCTGTTTTGGTGCGCACACCAATGCCTCTGTCAGGTGATATACAATAAGGGATAGGACTGAGCTCCGTGTCACTATTCGTGTATTAATGAGACAAGTACAAGTCGTCAGTACACTACGCTTGGCTATTCGTTCAAGTGGTCGGTTGTAGTGAATCCAATAGGCGGTTCGCGGGGACTACTACTTGTGGAGATACCATACCCAAGGAGATATACCAAGCCCAGGTGTATTCAGGAATGAGCTAGACTAGCTACAGAGCAAAGACGAAGGTTGCGCGGACGCGCAGTACTATTATGACAAGGTTCGCGGAGTACCTCGCGGACCGGTATAAGTCTATCTATATGTATAAACACTGTTCAAAGTTCCTTAAGCAAGTTGGAGGGATGCAAGCTCCTGCAGTGTCTGCTCAAAATTTGAATGGAGGAATACTGCATTAAATTTCCATCACACTCTCTGGCGATCGCTGTCTGACGGTTGACCTTTTCCACTCACACTGGTGTACTCCATTCGAATCGGTGGACTCACATTAGAGGCTGAGCTAAACTGGATAGAAATGGTACAAGCTCAAGGTCGTATGATGATGCATTGGCTAGATTCACCTGGTTACTGGCTCTGATCCATTACACAATCAACACTAGTACTACACGGGCCTGAAGGTGGAATTGAATTACTTACATGTGGCTAGCACCGCCTAGAGAGCCAAATGCAAGTTCAAAAAGGGGTCACCCGAGTTACATTCGTCATATGACCCGGCCTCGGTTCGAACGAGGACATCTTGCCTGCAGTGTCGTAAGCAGACACCATTCGCTCCAGGGTCATCCACTTCTTACTGGATTCCTCCCTAGCGCTGGTTTGCTGCGACCGCGAGCACGCCGTGATATATGCATCGTTCATCCAGGTACGTAGGTATGCAAGTATGTATTACAGTGTGAAAGAAATGAAAGTTGAAAGTTGAAAGCAAACAACGTATTGTAATGCAAAATCATGCCATGCCCGTAGATAGCAAGAGGGAGGGAAAAGGTCCAATCCAGATAGCAGTTGATTCTTGAACAGGTAGAGTAGTCGGACAAGTATCGTATCGTAACGTAAGTATCGTACAGGAATGAATACCAATATTTTGGGGTGCTTGGTATCCCGGAAGTATACACGGACGGACGGACGGACTGTTACACAGGTCGGGGTTCGGTGTTATGACCCGGGGAGTATACCAGCGGCTTTTTTCTGCAGACCATCCATTAGCCTTTCGCCCCTTTCCCGAAAAATTCAAATTGAGGACAGTACACTCACAACCGGAGTCCCCATCTCCATCTCCTCCCGATCCTGATCCTGCGAATAATTCGAATGCCCCTGAGCATGAGCATGGTCAAATGTGATATTATCCCCCGTCATCTCTGTATCCGTCTTGGGTCGGAGGAATGCGAGCGGCATCGTTCCCTACATGTTCCATACAACTGGTCAGAATCCGCCGAAACCCAGAACATATCGAAAGAAGGGAGGGAGGGAGGGAAGAAAAGAAAAGAAACACACCGTCGACCCCGTCGCCCTACTCGTCGACTTTGTCGTCCTCTCCGAATTCTCGGGGTCCCCTCGGCCAAGGATCACTCGACGCACGTTAAGCGAGGCGAGGATCGAGTTGACGTACACTGTGTGGGGCAGGGCGGGTATTAGCGCTGTTTGCTTATACGAATGTGATTGTGCCTGGCAGGCAGGCGCAGACGGAGTTGCAGAAGGGAACACACGTACACTTGCCGACTAATTGATGGAACGGTTGCCAGTATGTGTGGTCGGGGATTCCTACGTTCTGTGTGAAGACGGTAAGTTGTATTGAATTTCGTCCGCCCAGAGCCAAGAGATGCGTACCAGCCCGAGGAAGAGGATTTGCGTAATGCTGAGAGCGTCGGGGAGGTCAGGGCAGGAACGACATGGAATTTGGAGATGGAGATTGGAGATGAATGATGAAAACTCACGCCGTCACGATCCCTCGACACATGGAGTATAGAATCAGTGTATCAATCATGTCTTCCGTCCTATAATGTGGAACAGACAGACGTATCAGTGTTAGATGGTGGTGCATTGGAAGGAAGGAAGCATGAAGGAAGGAAGCATGAAGGAGGGGAAGAAGAAGAAGACAGACGTTCTGATTCCCGACCGACGCTTCGAGCGGAGGTAATAGATGAGCGAGAGCATGATGAGGATGTCGCAGACGGCGGCGGTGCCTTGGACTGGTCCGCTGACAGCCTAAATTCAAATTCATGAATATGAGATGAAATCTCGGAAGGAAGGAAGGGAGCCCAGTGCATACTCGGAAGTGGTGTGTGGAGATGGAAGCTACGGTCGGATCCTGGAATCTAAGTACATTGCGGTCAGGCGATGTCAGGAGGGGTTCCGAAAAAGACGGGGACGGGGACGTGGACGTACAGATGGACGGTGATATCTGGAGGTCGAGGTGAGCCCAGCTTGTGCGGAAGGGACAAGACTTACAAAGCCCCAATCCTGTTGCCGATGAGCAATACTCCAAAAATAAGAAACGAATAATAACGCATACCACATGAAGCGAGGGCAAGCATCATCTACGGCCGACATTCAGCATGACCGAGGTGTATGCCGAGAGGGTACTTCACGACCTGTGGCCGTGAGGAAAATATTCCCATTGCTAACTGCAATCCGCGGTTAATTGAGTTGCAGGATAGTTTGAACGGCATCATTACTGTTCCATATTTGCCACGAATAATAACTGGCGAGTTCAGCTTAATCAAATAACACAGGCTGCAATAGACGCTGCAGGGTCGTACCTTTGAGCCGTAATTGTGACCATCGTCTAGTAAGGCGTCAACAACCTCGCGGGCGACGCCGTGTGTGGCAATCGACTGACCAGAAACCCATTTTCGAGCTATCGACGAATGAGCAGGGGTAGACGTTGAGGCCGATGGTATAATACTCACAGCAAAACTCCTGTAACCAGTTGATGGATGAGTGGCCATTGAAATGCGGACTGCAGGCAGGCGACGCACCAAGGGACCTCGGCGTCCGCAGCAATGTCGCCAAAGTTGAGCACAAAGTACGTGTAGAGCGAATGCGCCACCATTATCGTCGATAGCGTGTCGAACAGCCTGAAATGCAGTCAGTCTGTCTGTCATCTTTTTTTCCAAGCGAAAGCGAGGGGGCGCCGACACGCACCATAGCAGTCCCACCTAGCGAAGTCCAAATCCGGTTGCGAGACTAGACTAGGCTGGATGCTCACCGTCAATTTGAGGTGTATGCTATCCTTGGGGTAGTGCCTCAAGTACAGGTAAATTTGGAGGAGCGCGATCCCGTATACCCTGCGGAAAGTTGTCCTTAGTAGGATCCAGGAAACTTGAACAGTGAATTGACATACGTCGTAGCGACCGCAAATCCTATAGTACGAGGCGGTTCAGGCCAGCAGTCACTAGGACTTTAAAAGCTTACCTATGAACGACGTGCCAAAGACCTCCTTTACCTCTGCTATCGCCGCTGCGAGGGCTGCTGCCGCTGCCGCGGGGTCGGGAGCACCTGGAGGAAGGCCTGGGGCGGACATGATGTCAATGCGCGCAGTGGGGGAAAGGCGCTGCTCGTCCTAAGTACTCCGTGCGTGGGTCGTGGTCGCGGTGAAAGTGGAAGGAAGGCAACGTAAGAATAGGCTTGACGGCCGGGATAGACCATGACATTTCCGACCGACTCCTTGGGCCTAAATTAAAATAAGACTTTGAGCGCCGCTCCACCCCGGAGAGAAATCTACATAGAAGATGATGTGTATCGCTGGCAGGCATATTCAATTGACCGTGGTCAAAAGACCCTCCTTTCACTACACGTGGAATACGACATTGTCGTTCGTGGAGTCGAGCTGAGATGGTGCCGCGCCGTCGGGGTCGGGGGGCCAAGGCGGGAGAAGTGATGAGGGGGGAAAAAAAGGTTATGTAAGCACGCCCCGACTTCCTTCCACGTCCGTCCTATCTTTGTTCGGTCGGTCCATATGCTTCAAATGCACAATACCCGCCCGAAGCACCCAGGCCGCGGCCACACTCACGCCAGAATGCCGACATGATGGATTTCGGCGCTCTTCTTCCACACTCTGCATCCTCGTCATGGGTGTTGCTCCCTCCAAATTCGTGTCCAATCCCACTCAGTTCGCAACTCCCGTCACCGAGGAAGATGTCCCTGGCTCCACCAAGTCGTGGAAAACGTACGACTACATCGTCTGCGGAGGCGGTAGGTCCAGCGCTACTAGGCTCGGCGTCGGGCTCAGACTACTCCAGGAACGGCGGGCTGCGTGATGGCGTCGAGGCTGAGTGAGAATCCCGACGTCAGTGTCCTCCTCATCGAGGCCGGTAAAAGGCGCGTGCTCCGGTGGCCATGGTCGATGCTGCCCCGTCTGACATCCGTGCAGCCACAAAGGGAATCTTCTCGTCCGCATCCCATTGGCGTTCACCCAGCTCTTCCCGACCGCGGTCAACTGGAAATACAAGACCGTGTACGCAAAAAGATGCATGCCGCTCCTACCTATTTTAATCTAAATCTCGGTGTCAGCCCTCAGACCAACCTGAATAGTCAGCCACTCCCCTGGGATCGGGGTAAAATTCTCGGGGGCTCAAGGCGAGCGCGGTCCGTCTCTTCTGCGCGCTGATTCTCATCACCGCCCACTAGCTCTGTCAATGCGTCCGTATATCAGAGATGCTCCCCTGAAAGTGCGTGGTCGCCACTCGGTACCAGTCGTCATTGCTGATGACTCTCCATAGACTTTGCGGCATGGGAGAGGGCGGGCGGTACGGGCTGGGGTCCCGCCCAGATGACCAAGTACCCAAAAGCTTGGATTCCCTTTCAAGTCGTCTGACGGCATACTAGATACTTCACCAAGGCGGAAAAGTACGCCCCCAACGCGGACTTTCCAGACATGGACACCACGCTACACAGCAATGCGGGACTGTCTGCTACGCGTTACGGGCCTGTCGCAGTGCGTGGCCTCCCATCCATTCAATCCATGCCTGACGTCTACTAGCCAATTAGTGCTACGATCGTCGATTCGGCGGTGAATGTCGGCATCCCGCGCCTCAAGGACATGAACAATGCGGATAAGGGCCCTGCCGGTGTCTCGTATTTCGCCGCGTCGGTCGATCCCCGTGGAGAACGTACGTCGTCATTCCCAAAAAGTGTGGGCCCATTCACCGAGCACCGTTTTCAGGAAGCTCCGCCGCTACGGCTTACCTCACTCCCGAGGTGCTGCGTCGCCCAAACCTCACCGTCGCTGTCGACACGCAGATCACGCGTATCGTGCTCGAGGATGGTGTTCCTCCAGCGGACCCAAGGGCCACAGGCGTTCTCATGACGCAAAAGGGGCGTGTCTTTGCTGCTGCTGCCCGCCGCGAGGTGATCATCAGCACGGGCGCGGTGGTGACGCCCCAACTCCTCATGGTCTCTGGCCTCGGACCCGCTGAGGAATTGGAGAAGCATAATATTCACGTCGTGCGCGACTTGCCCTTCGTCGGGAAGAACCTGCTAGACGTATGCCGCCTCTTGCGCTCGTTCCCGGATGACTGACTGACGATTGGGGCCATAGCACTTCTCGGCAGGCTCACTGGTACTGCGCGCCAAGGCGGGCAAGACGTGGGACCACATTCTCTCCCCCATGGGCGGGGTCGTCGCGCTCTGCAAGTGGCTCATGTCAGGGACGGGCGAGATGGCGTCAACGGCTGCGCCCGTCGGTATCTTCGTGCACTCGGAGAGCATCCTGTGCGTGCCTTGCGCCTCCTCCCTCCCTGCCTCCCTGACCTAACTGCTCTCTGTTTGCAGCCCCGAGCCCGGGAAGGACGATAACCTCTTGGACCTATCCGCCATCCCCAGCTCCCCACCCGACATCGAGATCTTCTTCGCGCCCTTCTGCGTAGTCGACAGCGGGGCGACCAAGACGCCCGGTATGCACGGTATCACTGTCGTACGTGGCTCTCCTTCTCCCGCCCGCTAGGCTTGTAGCTTGTGGCTGGTGCTGATATCCGACACTTGCAGGGTAGCATCGCGATCGACCCCAAGAGTCAGGGCACGATCGCCCTCTCCAGCGCGAGTATGCTCGACCCGCCGGTCATCGATCCCAAGTACGCATTACTTGCTTGCTTTGGCTTGCTCCTGACCGACCGCCCCATAGCTACTTGTCCGACACGCGAGACCTCAGCGTCCTCATCAAAGCCACACGCCTCGCCCTGCGCCTCGCACGTGCAGAGCCGCTAGCCAGCACCCTCTCGCTGCCCGCCGACTCGAAGGACGAGTCGACTTACTTTTGGCCTGGGGATGCGGACCCTGATACCGTGCGTCTACTTTCTTGTTCTCTCTCCCCTATGGTATGCTAAGTGTCTGTAGGTCTCGGACGAGGCGCTCACAAAGTGGATTAAAAGGAACGGCCAGACGGCGTGGCATCCCGTGCGTACCTCCCTCCCTCCCTCTTCCCTTTCTCCCCCCAAACAATACACGCTCACGCTCACGTGACTCCAGACCTCCTCAGCGAAAATGGGCACCTCCCCCGCAGATAGCGTCGTCGACGCGTCATTACGCGTGCACGGCGTAGCGGGCTTGCGTGTCGTCGATGCGTCTGTGTTCCCTACGTCTGTTTCGGGGCATCCGTGTGCTGTGATTATTGCTGTGGCTGAGAAGGCGGCGGATTTGGTGAAGGGTGATGTCTGATTCTTTTCGTAGAAAATCTTTGGGGTGGATGGATGGTTACTCGAGTATATTAATTTCCGTCTTCTAATCATTGACATGCTGCTTCATTCAATGTTACTCATTCTGAATCTCAGATGCACCCTTTCTTTTCTCTGTTGAACGCGCACTACACTACAAACTACAATCGACCTTCCTTCCTTCCTTCGCCGGACCTCTCCTTGTCGTATCCTCTCCGTCCATGGATTGGCGTTACTCCAATTCTAACTAACTTCTAACTGTGAGTTTGTCCTTCTTTCTTTCTGGAATCTGGGACCCCCCGTATTGACTTGACTTGAATAAGTCAGCCGTGCATTTGATTTGATTTTGAACCGACTCTATGTAGATCTTTTTTTCAGTTGTACTATGTGTTCCCCGCCATATTTGATTAATTTCATTCCACTCTGTCGCTGAGTTTGTGTGTCCGAGGCTTTCGCGTCTGTCATTGAATTTGGGTTTGGTCACGGTTCTACGAGTATCCATCCAGCTCCGTTCATGTATGTACTTTACGTACCCCCATTCATCGGGCTGTCTCTGAATTGCATTTCCAATTAGAACTCACTGATGGTTTGAAGACCAATCCCTTCTTCTCGGTTCTAACCAGCGCGCGCTGTGCGTGTAGTAAATTGTTTGTGCGGGACGTTGTCTTCACGCTTGATGGATCTGGCATTGGCGGCATGTTCGCGTTGGATTTACTTGCGCGTGTTCTTGACCGGTTGCGGCGCTCGCGACACTTTAATGATTATCCTCATTCGCTTACTACTGACTGGATGCAAGATTGGTCTTCTATGTACCTACTTACTGGCTCGCTGACTTGAATTGCAGATTCACCTCACTTTCTCCACGGAGGTACGCCTGCGCTCGAGTGCGGATGGTTACTCGAGTTCATTAATTTCCGTCTTCTAATCATTGACATGCTTCATTCAATGTTACTCATTCTGCGTGTTGTTGGATGGCTGGTGGCTGGCTGCTGGCATTTGGGACACTGGATGCGATGGGATGAATGTTGGCCTGCCGGTGACTGTGGGTTGACGCCACAAGTCCGACGGCGTTTTGCGCCCCATCGTCGGGCTGGTAATTGGACGTGGGTCACCCGGCTGCATTGCGCGATTAATTTCTCGCAGACATTTCTTCTGTGATGCGGCTACACATCTCGACGGCGAGCTTCTGCTTCTCTGTCCGGGAATTCTGAACGCTGGAATACATCTTTCTGATAGATGCATGTGAGTTATCTTGTTGGATTCGATATCAAGCCGCACACTGAAGTTCCTGAACACAGAAGGCCGGTTGGAAATGAACGATCGATATTAAATTGCTACTATCACGCAGTCAACTTGAACTGCTCGAAAAGGGCCATCCCAGTCAGGGTTGCGGTCTTACCCTTCCCTCCCTTAACCGCCGGAGGCTGCACAAGCTCGGCGCTCAAATTCCCAATAAGCCTAGCATACTCGGGGTTCGGGCTGATCAAATGCGAGAGGACGTTAACCTGCACCGCAAGTGTGCCCTCACCGTTTTCAAGCGGGAGGGTGATGGTATAGCCCGTAGGGACGGGCGAGCTGATTACGGGTGGGTACGTCGCGTTGACGCCCGTGGGGCGTACGCTGATGCTGCCTGGGGCGCAGCTGGCAGCGAGGATACGCCCGTTTTCGGACGCGTAGGCGCTGACGAATTCCGTGCCGGTGCGATCGAGAAAGTCGAACCATACGATGGAATACGGGCCGACCCGGCCGTGGCCCCAATACCAGGACGCAACGTTTTTGGTAAAGGGCTGGTCGCTCCAGTTCTGCCGAAATGTTAGCTCCATGGACTCTGATCGGGGTTGGAGCCCGAAAATTGAATGGACGGACCTTGTCGTGGTAGCCGGTGCCTGTGAACGCCAGGCCCGCGCCGTTGATCTCCAGGTTGACGACGGCAGAGGAATCTGGAACGGCGTTGGCCCACCCAATGTGCGGGCCCACCTCGAGATTCTGTCCCGCGCTCACAGGCCCACATGGGTAATGCGCAGGGGCGGGCTATTAATTGAAGGACAGTTACGACATCTCCATGGGAGTATGTAAAAAACAGACGCACCGATGGGAAAGTAATTGTACCCTTGACGCCTGCCGCGGGAGCGTCAATGTTGATGACATACTCTCGGGTGTACGGATTGCTTGTCCAGCTGAAACCAGTTCCGTGCCAGTCACCGCAAGAGCTATCGCCGTCGGTGGTGACTGTAGCACCTTGCTCGCCGTTAGCAGTGGCTTCCCAGAGCGTGCCATTCGGGTAGGAGACCCAGATGCGTGCGACGGTGATGGTGTCTGCGGGGTCGAGGAGAGGGAACGCGGGTTGGGAGCTGGCGAAGAAGGTCACGACGACAGAGGCGAGCATGGAGGGATCGGTGGAGACGACGTCAAAGTACCACCAGTCAAAGGCGGACCCGTTTATGGGCTCCACCATGAGCCCATCGAGCCCGGACGAGCTGGCGGTGAATTGGGCGACGCTGGTGCCATTTTGCAGGGCGGAGGGTATGTGGAAGACTTTGGAATGTGCGATGGAGACGGTGGCGAAGGCCGTCCAGAGCGCGCCGAGGAAAGATGTCGGCGAAAAGCGGACCATGGAGAAGAAGAACAAGGAACGAATGTGGGGGAACTTCAAAGAAGCAAGGTTAAAAACAGTTGCGGGCGGTGATGGAGCGGTCAGTTCATTTTCTTTCGATCAATGATAACAACAAATGGCCCCACATAATAAGAGGACAAGGCAGGCCGGCTAGAATGTTCAGGAGCGGCGCACAATAGAAGACAAAAGATGGTTCGTTTCATCTGGAGCGGAGGAATATTCAGTGATTTGTATACGAGTCTCCGATGCGTGGCAGCAAATTAAAGAAACGGTTGACTTGAAGGTTGAAACACAGGGTCAGAAAGTCCCGTTCAGGCTGCAAGTTCGCACCCGCCAAAGTTACGAGCCTTCTATCCTCTTCTATCACACCAAAATGGTAGCCATGTATGCGCCAGCTTTACGTTGCTGGAAGCGATGTCAGTGTCGGCTGGAATCCTCTGGAATCTGGCCAACTAATTTTGGTCAAATCCAGCCAGGTACGGTAAGTACTAGTACTATTATACGTACGAAGTACGAGTCTAATACGACGGCTCCCTTGTTACTTACGGTGCGCCGAGTCTTTTGGCCTTGATCGTGTCCGGTCTCAGGCTTGAAGGTGGATTACAATGCTTGTTCCTCAATGCACTGAGACTCGGATGCACAACCCAGCCAGATGATATGTCGAGTCCGGCTGGCGGTTCGGTGTGGTCCAGAGATTGCTTTCAGCTGGGTTTCCGAACCTTCGTATCCCCGCTCCGTGGCGGCAAAGAAACGGGAAAATTAAAAGTTGAAACATGGCAGGGTCAGAAAATCCAGTTCAGGCTGGAAGTTCGGACCCGCCAAAGTTACGAGCCTTCTGACCTACTTGAAATTCTGTGCATACAGTTTGGTTCCTTTCATGCGAAGAAGTTCAGATTCTCCTGGGTAACCATCACTGGTCCTCGAGAAGCGGACCATGGAGAATCAAGGAAGCAAGGTTTAAAAACAGTGGCGGGCGGTGATGGAGCTAGTTCATTTTCTTTCGATCAATGATAACAACAAACGGCCCAAACGGCCCCACATCAGTGACGGCCCTAGTAAAATAGGGCCCTATGAGATAGGGCCCTATCCGGCCCTGTCGTAGGGCCCTATCAAGTTCGAGGTCAAGCAGTAGGCCCTATTAGGCCCTGTTTCTTATCTTATCTTATCAACACGTGACCACACGTGATTTCACACGTAAGCAGCTTGCAAATTTACTTCTCGCTTTTCTCGCCCTTGACACGATCTGTCCACGTCGGAATCCGTGCCGAATGTCCCGCGCGGAAGCTCTCAGACCTCTTCCATCGCGGTGCGAAAGCCAACAGTCACATCAGGAAAACCTCCCTGGATATTTTATCGCAAATCTTTCAAAAATATCTCGCAGCTCAAATATTTTGCAGTCATTCTCGAAACTTTTGCCCAATGTTGACAAAGTTTCCAAAATGGAGATTTTGCTTTTCATCAGTATGACATTGGGAACCTGATCAAAATGCAGTACATTAAAGGTAGCTGCTGTACACCTGTATAAAGTACCAATTCCAACTGACCAGAGCTTGTCCACCAAAATTTCTGAAAGCTTTGCAAAAATATCACAACTTTTTTGGGGAGCCAGAAATTTCGAGGTATTTCTCAGCAAACTGGCCAAACTTTTTTTGGTGGGCCAGATATTTTGAGGTATGTTTCAGCAAATTTGCCAAACTTCTAGTCATCCATCCACAGCCAGTCTTGTATTCCAGGTCACCAACTCACCTCAGTCTTCTGGTATAGAGTCTGTGGTGCACCTCAAACAAGATCAGTCTCTTTGGACTATGAAGTGGAGGCACATCTGCCCTTGATTGGCTTTCATCTCTCACTAAGCCCATCCCTGAGTGCTCTTCTGTTGGTGCATAATACTGTTGGACTCATGGGGTCACATCATGAGAGCTAAGATTGCCAGACTCATGTCTCTATTGTAGTGTAGTAGTAAGCTTCCCCTTTGTGTTGTCTGTACCTTTTACAGGAGGTCCCTCGTTCGACTCCCCTTTGAAACATCCTTTAATTATCCTTGTCATTTAAATAAAATAGCCTTAGCTACTGAGATCCCAATCACTTCTGTAAGTTCCTGTCAGTCATTGATTATCAGCTGTGCCTGACTGTTCCTCATCAACCATCAGTGGGCAGAGCTGATGGTGAATGTTTTGCTCCCACTGAGATGCAATGTTCCCCCTCTGCTTCATTCTTCATTTCTGCTCTGTTGGCAAGGTTCAACCAATGCCAATATCCACTCCAAAAGTGCCAAAAGTTTTGGTATTTTTGTTGGGACTAACATATTCTTGCTCATTCTTCGGATTTCAGCTATTCTCAATATTTTTGGCAAATTTTGGCAAAATGTGCCAAAAATACCTGGGAGGTGTTTCCTGATGCAACAATATCACACCTACTGCAAGGCTTGCATTGCGGAATGGATACGAGTGCATGTGGATACATCGGGGATGGGCGCCAGGCGGCGGTTGAACCGGAGGTGAACGAGGCAAGCGATGATGAAGATGACGAAGACTCGGCGCCGAGTGGGCTCCCGCGCTTGACAAAATGGCCCAAGTACACACTCCAGGCGCTTTTCAAAGGTCGGGAACCGCCAGCGAGGCCGACTCGGGAGGATTGCGGCGGAGGATGAGCGTGAGGCCCGCAATGCGGCTGCTGATGCCCTGGAGGATGGGATTCCGGATGACAGTGCTATAGAAATGACGAGTACCGCGGGTAGTGTACAACTTCAAAATTATTTCCTTTTTGGGCGATAGGGCTGGATAGGGCCCTATACCGAGGGCCCTATAATAGGGCCATAGGGCCTAATAGGCCCTATCGGTCGGCAGGGGTCGAAATAGGGCCCTACGGGCCATCACTGCCCCACATAATAAGAGGACAAGGCAGGCCGGCTAGAATGTTCAGGAGCGGCGCACAATAGAAGACAAAAGATGGTTTGTTTCATCTGGACCGGAGTGATATTCAGTGGTTTCAATCTCCGTTCCGTTGTGGCGAAACTCGTCAGCATTTCAACCTCCGCTCCGTTGTGGCGAAACTTGTCAGCCTTTCAATCTCCGCTCCGTTGTGGCGAAACTCGACAGCTCATGACAAAACATAGGTCAGAGAATCCAGTTCAGGCCAAGTTACGAGCCTTCTAACCTACAAGTTCTGTCCATACAATTATTTGGTTCCCATGCCTTCAAGCAAAAATGTCCCGATTCTCCCGAGTAACCATGACTGGTCCTCGACCTGGAATCGACGTCAAGAAATCGGAACATCCACACGGGCCTCGAGATTGCCTGGCTTGAGCCCGCCGTGGAAGATGTCGTTTAAACCTCCGGCGGCAGAGGCAGCCATGAGCTGCAGTGGATCCGCCGTGAACCGTTTGTAACC